>VYXH01006311.1:216257-284121 GCA_013397275.1 Burhinus bistriatus | reverse complement strand
AGAAAAAAAAAAAAAAAAAAAAAAAAAAGAAAGGGGGGGGGGAGGGAGGGAATAGAGGAGGCGAGGAGAAAAGCATGTTTGTTCAAGCAGGCCCAGCTCCCTCCGACTGTCTCCCAGCAACAGAGGCAAAGCGCTTTGCAGGTCTCTTACGCTGTGCTGGGACCCAGCTCCGAAGACGTGCGGGGGCTGCTGCCGGCGCTGCTGGAGAGGGCAAAGAGCACAAGAGCATGTTTCCATGGCAGATTCAAACCCCACATTTGCAGCCCCTCTTTGCTCAGAGCTACAACTCTGAACATTATTTGGCAAGAGCCAGGTGAGCTCCCTCCCATCAGATGCTCGTTACAAAGAAAAAACCAAAACCACATTTATTTCCCAGCATTTTTGCATCGGTAGAACCAGCATTTCGCCCTCCCGCACTGCACTCCATGCTTGGGTGCCCTCTTCCACCCTTACCCACTTGCAGTTTTGCTCTTTCACAATGCAGGATGAAGGATAAAAAAACATTTTCATTTGATTTTAGGACAGGTCAGCTCCTCTGCTGTGTTTCTCGCTGGGAAGAAGCAATGCCTGCTGCAGGACTACGGCCCTGGAGAGGATGGTGTAGGATTAAAGGACCCTCTCTGCCTTTTCACTTCCTTTAAATGCAGATAAGAGTTTTCTAAAAACAACTTCTCCCCCATGCGTGGAGGTAAGAGGTGCCCAAAAGCTGCAGACAAGAGGACAGCCTGAATCCAGATGACAATTCGCTCCGCTCTCCGAGGACTGGATGAGTTCCCCTGCCCAGGGCCGGTCGCCACAGTCTGACAACGTGAAAAATTTGCTTCCTTTCCTGCATCCCTTTTCCATAGCTGGATTCAAAGTGCGCATTAACTCTGGGTGCCAGGCCAAGTTCACTTGTTTCCATCACACTGCCCTCCCCTAATACGAGAGGAATTTGATGCTTTTCAGGTTCAGTCCCCAGCAGTGACAGCTCTGCCGGCAAAACGCAGCCGTGAGGACTCGCAGGTGCTTCTTTGGCATGAAAACACCCACGAACTTTTCCTCAAAAGCAGAGAACCGCCTTGTGCTATATAAAACTGAACGGTAATGAAATAATCACATGGGCAAAGGGTGACCTTTCACAACCCATCCTTTGCTAAACATCAGCTGGAGCTGGAGGAGGTCACGGTTAGGCACAGCCAAAACTGTTTTACAATGAACGCAATGAACTAGTCCTGCTTCATGCCCTCGGCTCCTCACAAACAGAAAACACTCTCCTAAGTCACACCCCAACTCAAACACCGGTTTATGGCTGATCATCTCAATTTAACCGTTAAGAGGTTGCAAAGTTAAGAATACAGGGGAAGGACACAAAGCTAAAGAGGGAATGAAGACTTTAAAGCATCCCTGTCCTCTGCAACCGGTCCTCAGCTGCACTCGACGGCACTAGGATGGGGCTGGGAGAGAAGATACCTTGAAAAGAGCCTACGCTACAGTATTTTAGGCTGTTCTTTCCCAGTGGTTAATTATTAAAATACAAAAATACCATGTTTAAATATAGCACTGCAGTTCAGACTTAGTTGTAGCCTGAACACTCAGTTCCAATTTGTTTTGACTTAACCTCTTTTTTCCTACCGAAGCACCAAGTGTCCGTCCCTGAACAGGCTGTGCGGTGGGTAGTTTTTTTTTTTTAAACACCCGCAGAAATAAAGCCGCAAAATCCTTTTGCCTCCTAAAAGTAATACAATCATATCTGTTATTCCTAATCTAGAGGGGTGGCCGGCTCCACGCTATAAAGATATTTTAGCCAATGAGGTCTGAAACCCTACCAAGAAAGCAGGGAAACTATTGGAAAGTTAAATGCTTTGGGAGAAGGAAAGGCTGCCAGGATGGGAGAGCGCCCTTCAGCAAACCCCAAAGCAAGGGCTGCGATGGGAAGGAGTTACAGAGCGGTTACCAGGATTGAAGCACACTGATTTCTTTTCCCATTTGCCTACGGTTTGCCGAAGAATAAAAATACCCCCAAAAAAGGAGCTGGGTGCGGCTGAGAGTCATGCTGGGGCTGGGGAAGCGGTAAGCTCTTCCACGCAGGCAGGCAGCCACGAAAACATAGCAACTGGCAATTTACTCCAAAACAGAACTTTATCTTAAAACAAACTGAGCGATGGAGCTCTGATTAATGGAGAAAAAGGTATTTGTTTGTAGAAGGCCAGTGACAGCCAAGCCAGCTTGGAGGACACACAGGATGCTGAGGTTTGTTCTGCCAGCAAGACAGAGAACATTTCAACACCAGAGTCCCGTGAAGTAATTCCCCACCTCACAGCACTCATGGCAGGAGCATCTAACAGCTTTCCACACGAGCAGGATGCAGAATATCTCCTTTCCTCTCATACCACCCTGCACAATCAGCAGGGGACCCAGAGATGGACAGGTCCCACGTCTTCTGGGAAGACAGGGGTGCCAGAAGCAGGGTATGGAAGCCTCCAGGGACCCTTCTCCTCCTTGGAGGAGGCCACGCACGGCCCTGCAAAGGCTCCGCTCCGCAGCCAGCCCTGATGTGCTTCGTTTCCACTCCCCTGCCCTGATGGACGTGAAGTCGTGGTGTCCATATTAATCTCTCCAGTATTCCCTCCCCAGAGCCAATGCTGAAGTTTGGAGCTAGCAAGTCCATTGAGAGAGACAGAGGACGATTAAGTCCGTCCCGCGGTCTTTTATCAGCAAAATAAAAGACAGCTTCATGCCATACGAGCTGTCTACAGCAACTCATTTGCATGCAGGGAAAGGAAGCTTCATTCAGAAAGCACAAAAATCGAGCAGCTCCCCATTAGTGTGACACTCACCCAGGCTTGTGGGCATCTTTACGCTACTGGAGCCTTCTGGAAGGGTCTTAGTAAAACCTCACCTACGTCTGAAAAGCCCTTACATTTACCATCAGCACAAATACAGAAGTTTTGTGCTCAGTCTCTGCACGCAGCATCAGTGACTCCCAAGGACACAGCAAGGTTGTCCTGGGAGAAGAAAAAAAGAAAAAAGATACATACACGTGTATGCCAGCATTTGGATGTCCAGATATTGCCAAGAGCTACGGCTATCCTACCCCAGCCAGTTTATAAGCAGGGTTTCCCCCTCCCTCCATCCCCTCCCAGAACAATAAGTGATCAGAGCATCCAGCTGCTCCGGACAGTGATCTGCACCACTGCTCCGTGGCTCCGCAGGTGTAACGCCCCGCATCCCCGACCAAGCTCCAGGCTCTCAGCCCCCCAAAACAGCTCTGTTTTGAGTCAAATGCTTCCCTGCTTCGAAATGAAGGCAGCCCAGCAGGAAGGTAGGTTTGCGTACGTTAACTAGGAGGTTGGCAGTGTGCCTACGACACCAGGCTGCGTCGGCCAACCTCTCCACGCAGCGCACGCTGCCTCCACCGCCTCCCTCACGCACACACAAACACATGCTCCTTTGCAGGGAGCTTATTTCTGAGAAGTCAAATATTACCATTAAAATCCAGATACGCCTTGATATACAAAGGAGAGACCCTTTGATGCTTTTATGCTGGAAAAACCAGCTTTTAGAGTTAACTCGCAGGCACTGAAGAAAAACTCCAATGAAGTGTTTTTCCCCTTAAATCACTATAACAACTTCAGACTTGTTAAATCAGGTACGAACAGAACAAGACGTAACAGATTGCTTTCTTCTGCTGCTCTTCACAGGTTCCTCACTGCTGCATCAGCCCCTGGTATCTGGGCAGCCTGAACTGTGTTATCATCTGGGGATGAATTTGAGTTGAAGGCGTGTCGGTGCGTGTGCACTTACGTACATTCACACACATGTACCTCCAGCATGTTGCCTCTGGGAACCAAACCAGCAGAAAACCCAGTATCTGAAGGGGGCCTACAAGAAAGATGGAGAGGGACCTTCCACAAGGGCGTGTAGTGATAGGACGAGGGGTGATGGCTTCAAACTGGAAGAGGGGAGGATTTAGATGAGATATTAGGAAGAAATTCTTGACTGTGAGGGTGGTGAGACCCTGGCCCAGGTTGCCCAGAGAAGCTGTGGCTGCCCCATCCCTGGAGGTGTTCAAGGCCAGGTTGGACGGGGCTTGGAGCAACCTGGTCTGATGGAAGGTGTCCCTGCCCATGGCAGGGGGGTGGAACTGGGTGATCTTTAAGGTCCTTTCCAACCTAAACCATTCTATGATTCTAAAACAACATTTTTTTTTATCCACACACACCCCCCTCCCTGCCTTGAGGTGCTTTCTGTGGTTCAGCAGCTCACCCAAAGGTGACAGCAGCATCCCTGCCTCTGTGACACGGGGGGACTCTCAGCTTGTGCCATCCTCAAGAGCGTTAGGGGACAGTCAAACCGGGGTTCTCCTCAAAACCTCTCCTGCCTGGCGCTTCCCACCCTTACCTCCCCTCATGATACGATTTCTGGTACCACGCGCCATCACCCATCTCCTGAGCTCTGCACATAGCAAGGAAAAACCCCGCGTGGGGTCAACACCTCCTGCTTCCTCTGCGGCCAAACCAGCAGCTTAAAATCAACAGTCCAGAATCCTGATCACAAGCTATGGCGCGCCTGCACACGCGACAAAGAAACAGAAACACTGAGCAATAAAGTTATTCAGATAAAAGTCTATAATTAAATAAAAACACACAGAAACAAATGACACACTATCTACCATATGCATGGTATTAGTGCATTATAATGACACCCTGCAGCATAAGCATAATTAAGAATATCTCAGGATTCCCATTATAAATCCTTATTATTAAGGGGTTCATAACCTATTGTACAAACTCGCCTGGGGCCAGAGCTCGGCAGACAAGATAGCAGTTCCAGCAGCATATTTTATTCTTGAAAGCTACTTACAAATTTGGGTTTAAAGGCTATCAGTATTTTAAATTTCTGCAATTCCAAGTAAGTGTCAAGGGTTAAGACTTCATTATTTCTAAGCTTCTACCCCTGAGGGATGGGGCAGATTTGGTTTAAAGTTATAAAAAAACACAAAACCCTAGACAAGCCGCTTCTATGGTTTAAAACCCCTTTGAGTACAACAAACACCCCCAACGACAGTGACCAGCCTCATTACAGCCCAGCAGGATAGCTCTGAAAAGCAGGGGACAAAATTAAGGGTGCATTAGGTCAGCAGATGATGCTGGGGGCGCACAGAACGCCTCCATCTGATGCTTCCGTTTCATACCAACACCACGACAACAAACCCCAAATACAGCAAAGGGGAGAACAACCACGAGCGGTACGGTTGCCCAAAAAAAGATGATCCCTCCTGCACACGAAGCCCGACTCTCAACCTTCAACACTCGAAAGGTTGTGTCAGACAGCTAGGAGGTGACTAGCTGAACATGGGATGCCGCGAGGCGTTTCCAACTGTTTTATGGACTTTCTAGTAAACAAGAGTAAGTTATTTTGAGGTTGCTGGGAGGAAAAAGAAAGCCGAGCTATTTAATCAAGATTTAGGGTTTTCTTTTTTAATTGCTGGCTTGTGAAATCGTCTCTCAAGAGATGCAGTACGCAGTCCGGAGGGGACACAAGAGGTCAGCACGAGCAAATGAGTCAAGTAGCAATTGCACAACGGTGCTGAACACCAACACCCTGCCCGAGAGCGACGGACTGAATGACAAAAACAGCTTCAACTAGCCTTTTTGAGCATCTCAAAATTAATACCCAATTTGCACCACAAGCCTTGTAAATGGCAATGATGCTCCTTAGCTGACACTTCTACACTTTCCAGGCTTCTGGGTAATTGCACTGGCCCAGCTCCTCCTGCTTCTTATTTCAAGTTGAGGAAACACATGGTGAAAGGACACCTCAGCCAGCTTTCCCCAGCAGCGATACCAAAACGAAGTCATCGAATCACAGAACCACCTCGGTCAGAAGAGACCTTTAAGATCATTAAGTCCAACCATCAACCCAACACTGCTAAACCCACCACTAACCCATGTCCCTCAGCACCACGTCTGCCCGGCTGTCAAATACCTCCAGGGATGGCATCTCCCCCCCTTCCCTGGGCAGCCCGTTCCAACGTTTGATAACCTTTTCCGTGAAGAAATTCTTCCTAATATCCAATCTAAACCTCCCCTGGCGCAAACTTGAGGCCGTTTCCTCTCATCCTATTGCTCGTTACTTGGGAGAAGAGACCGACCCCCACCTCTCTACAGCCTCCTTCCAGAGGAGGTGGTACACTACATTGGACACGCTGCTCCGTATTTATGAGCGGCATCTCTAAGCTCCTGCTCCTCTTTCAGCCCAGCAAAGCGAGGCACGGCGAGCACCCAGGGTTGCACGCTGAACTCACCGCAGCTTCCAAAGCCTTTTGCAGATTCACAAGAATTGAGGTTTGACCTGCCGACAGCACAGGTAACAACCGAGGGGCCAAAGCCAACAGAAAGGAAGGCAGCTCTTCTAAAAGCCAGCACGACGCAGGCTCAAAATACCCGTGTGATCAGGGCGCTCGCCGGCAGCGGGCTAGCCAAAAGGATGCTGCGTGCATGCAGACATCCATCTGGGAGACAACACAGCAGGTGCTGCTTTAACAAGCAATTAGGTCCTGCCTGCTTTCCCTGTTTATCCTGCTGAGGCAAGACACAAGTGATCTAAGGCATTTTCCCCCCCGAAAACCTTTGGTTAATGGATACCTGATCGTACTAACTGATATTGCACCCCTGAAGGTAGAAGCAAGGCTGCTCAGACCCAGCTGGGATACGTCCTTGGAGCAGAGGGACGGCTGGATCGCGGCGTCCACCAGGATCTTCGAAAGGGATGGAGTTGCAAATATTAAGAGCAGGAGAAGGATCTGGGACGATACCTGCTGGCTCCTTAGCGGAAGTGTAGTCCTGGGAAATTTGGATCCAGGCCATAGATTTCGTTTCTAGACTGGCGACAGCACATAAACCACTCCTGGTTTAGTTTATGATGCTTCGGCTTATGCTCTCAACCTCACCATCCCATAGAGCAGAAGCCTCATTTTTCATCGCTCAATATATTCTGCGTATACAAAAGATAGCAGCCTGTGTTATGAACTCAGCAGAACAAACACCAAAGGCCTGGAAAATATAATGCTCAATGTATTAATTCAAACCTAAACTACAAAAGCAAGCCAGTTGTTTGAGGCACATTTCAACACTTGAACTTCAGAGTTCCCATACTACATCCTCCTCCGGCAGCTTGTGCTTTCCACCCACAATGTGAGGACTCGCTAAATTTGTTATTTATGTCAAGACATTCTGCAACTGTTCATTAGTAAGAAAGGCGCACACGTTTTCTGGCTTAATATGGTCTCTGAGAAACTCATTTGGATCGGGGTCAGGGATTGTTGCTTCATACCACTTCTCCGGTCTGTGTTTATGTACAAATCCCAAAATGACAAATCCCAACACATACCAAAAGGAAAGGAACTTAAGGTATAAACTTCTATTTCACAACCCGCCTGTGGTGGATCTGCCGTTTCAGAGCCCTCCAAATATCAACGCTTTTTTGAAAAACACCCGGTAAAATTTGACGTTAACGTGACAAGATGTCCAAACGCGACAACGCATCTGCTCCAAACAGTGAAAGAGCTGGACGCTGGTTATTTTGAACTCACAATAAAAAAGGCAAAAATCTCTTAAGAATATCAAATCAGCTCACTGTCTTCACAGCTACCTTTTCATACTCTCACATCCTAACACACAAAGCCGAAAATGATGTTTAGCTCTCGCTGCAAAGCTCGTCTCCAGCCTGCAGGATGCAACACGGCACGGTGAAGCCTGTTTGGAGACTTCGGATAAAGCTACAGAAAAGCTTTTTTAAAAATAAATGCTTCTGAAGTGCTGGAAGATGCAAAGTGGAAGAGAACATAATGAAAGACTGAGTTCAGCAAGGACAGAGAGGCCGGACATTCCTGTTCCTGAAAAAGAGTCCCAAAAACACTAACAATCACAAGATTGCTACATAACCAAAATACCCATCAGATCACGAAATAATTTACATAGAAGAATCAAAAGCTTCTGATTCAGAAATACGGAGTTAATACACTTGAAAACTTAACACACAGCAGCAGTGGACTGAAATTGTTGTATTACTCTAACGCACTGGATGCACATGGGCTAATTTAGATACACGTTCGGTCTGGAATTGGTGACCTACAAATCAGAGGAGAAAGAAGCCATTGTGCATTTAAGATCTGTACTGAGGGCATTTTCCCAAATCCTTCTGAATGCGTGGATGGAAGGCTGCTTCCACGCACAGGGCAGCCAATAAGCTGCTACGTCCCACTGTATTTTGCAAACCCGTCCCGGATACCTGACTCGCTCCATATGAATTGATATGATTCAAAGAGCTGCCAAATATAATTCTTGTTATGTCTAAATCTTGCTGCTAAATACAGGAATGAAGTATGTTTAGTACTTAAATTTGCCTTTCAGACCAGAACACTGAATTTTACCTATAAAACCAGAAACCGATTTTACCTATAAAACTGGTAAATCGTCTTTAATTTGGCTTGGGTGGGCTTATTTCAGTATTGCTTTATAATTTTAACAGGCTGGCCTTTTGCAATAGATACAAAGCAAACCCAATAGCGTGGAAACACAAAAACTTTCCCTTCAAAAAGTTAATTAGGATGGAGGAAATCTCGCCACCGGGGGCAAAGGGAAAAGAGATTCGACACGAGGGATGATGTAAGAATTCCTGACCTTAGCACAGGAAAAACAAGAGGAAACGCTGGGAACCGGAGATAATAGAATAATCAGCCCAATAATTAAGCTGATAAAGATCCTGATGGACACGCTTGCTTAGAATAGCAGAAATCGGAACAAAAATACTGACCACATTCCTGCTTTTCCCCTAAACAAACAAATTATAAAACATCTCAAACAGGGAAAGGGAAAACCGGAATGAGAGCTTAGAAACGAGGGGCAGCTCTAAGGGAAGGGACGTCGGCTGTAGAGCCTGCAAAGCACACCTCGCTGCGCAAACAGGCTCTGCCTCCTCCCACCAGCCAAACCCAGGGCAAGCGAAGCGTGAAAGATTTAAACACCTGAACCAAAAGAATACAAATTAAACATTTTTGGGAGGTTTAGGTTGCTGGCAAGCTGGAAGGAGCCCTGTGACCCACGCGGCAGGGATGTCCTTGGACCACGCACGTGCAAACACCCGGGGTCGAGCCAGCCTGCGTGTTGCGGGTGGCATCGCTACGGAGAGGCTGAACGTGTTTTCTCGACTGCGTTTCTCACTTGAAACACCCCTATTTGGATCTACAGCATGGGCCATACGGGAGCCCTTAGCTGGCAGGTAAGCCGCATGAGCTTGTCAGAACAAAAACCACCGAGCTTTTACAAGACGCAATTTCACCAGGCACAAAAATAGCAGCTCTCCCCCTGAATAACAAGGGAAATATTTGCATTTTCTTTCAACCCCAGCTCGCAGCTCTGAATTTCAACTTCTGGGTGTCGGGTTGTTTTTTTTTTTTTTTTTTTTTTTTTTTTTTTTTTTTTAAGGCAGTGGCAGGTTTTGCATCAAGAGCTTTCCTGAAAGTTTCACATCTCAATGCAAATGTTCTTAATCCTCAACTGTAAGCGTATAATTAAGGCACTAATTCCACACGAGGTACTTAAGCACCCAAGCAGTCCTGACAAGGTTAATGGCGCTCAAATATTTAAAGCCACCCCACAGCAGCCCCAACCTCTAACAACTTGCTCCCAGCTCTTCAAAACCTGTGATGGGAGGCAGGACAGATGTGTCCTTTACTCCTGGCATCCATCCTTATGTGACGTGAAGACCCCCCAAAATGGGGCAGCAACAGGCGAAACACCACGGCCATAGTCACGACAAATGGGAAAGAATTCCTTCTGTGGCAACAGCAAAACATGGAGCGCCGCTGCAATTATTCGAAGGAGGTGATGGCTGTCCAGTGCCATAATTAGCTACAGAATTGTAATTAATTCTTCAACTAATTCACTTGGGGGGAAAAAAAAAAGCATCAGTGGTGGACTGTGCATCTCCTTTTTTGTAAAAAAAGCTAAAGTAAAATGCATGTTTTATTCAGTTCCCTAAATTTCTTTTGAAGGAGGTTTAATCTTTTCCTAAAAGAGCTAAAGACAGAACACAAAGCAACTACCTCATTTTGTGAAATCGATGCTGGAACCTCTGAGCCCAGCATTCATTACAGATTCAGCATCGGAGCCACTTACTTGACAGCAGACAGCTAGAAGTGGAGGATTAAGGGATGTCAGGAGCCAGGTCTGAGGCTAATTCTCAGTAGCCCGCCTCGTTCTTTGTCCCTGAACACTTAACAGATCATTTTTCTTACCGACACCTACGACCCAGAAGAGCAGCCGACTCCAACAGCACCATGCCTCCACGCCAGCCGTCCACGCTCCGAGCGTGGATGCAGATACGGGCTGGTGACATCAGGTTGCACAGAGGCATCTCCTGGATTGTACACGTATCAAGAACCACCACACTGTGATCCTCAAAAAAACCACCCCCTCCCCTGGAGTGGGGTGTCCTGGCCGCGCAGGTACGAAGCAGAAATGAACAATGGAGATAACTGCAGGGGCAGCAGCGCATCAGAAACCTATTATAAAGGCACTAAACCTGAATTCCTGAAGCCAAGATGTTGCCCAACACCTCTGCATTTTGCCGAATCCAAATGCCTTCCCTCCTCTTCCTCCTCTACAAACGGAACCCATTTATCTGCTATTTGCATTTAGGGGTTTTCACTTCACCACCTCAGGTGGTCCCGTGAGCAGTGAGGCTGCTCAGGACACGGCTTCCAAATACCCATACGTGGCTTTTATCAACCCGACAGCATCTAAGGGACAGAAAGCATTTGTCACAGCCCGACTTCTTCTCGAGGCAGCGCAATTTTTAGAGGACTATTTTACAACATCCTCCAACCCAGCCATCCTTCCTCTGCCGCTTCCCCCAGGAGATTACATCCCCGCTGATTACTCCCACTGTCAGGAAGCTGCTTCCTCAGCAGAGCTGTGGCAGCTCAGTGAATGATCGCGATAAAGTTTTAACTTTGTCGTGGTCAGACTCTCTTCTTTAGCACAGACATGCTTGATCTATCAAATGAAGAAAAGGACCTGGAAAAAAAACGCAACAGAAGCTGGGGCAGGGGGAGAAGGAACCATTTACCACTTCAACCTGGCTGAGAGTGATCAGCTAGCGCGGGCTCAGAATAAAGCAAAGTCGGTGCATACCCCTTGGTCTTTGTTAAACAGCTTACTATTCGTATTAGACATGTATATGTTGCCTTTCATCCCAAGAGACCTGGAATAGCTTATCACCAAGAGAGAAAACAGTCCAGCCCCTCCTGGATGGTATGCTGTGGGGGGGAGGGTTTGCTGAGCAAACTCCAAGGGACTCCAGCACCATTTCACACGACGCCAGGTTTGCCCGCCGATGGCAGGGCTCGTGCACGAAGCCGGGCAGATGTACAGGGCTGGAGCTGCTCTACAGAGGACGAAGGCAGAACAGATGTGAGTTAATCTGCCCTGGAAAGGGGGCTGGCAGCTGAGCCGAGTGCCGAGAGCCCCCCATCCTCCTCCAGGTGTGCAAACACGGTTTATTCTCCTATACAAAATTCCCAGTGAGCTGTAACTGCCGTGCGCTCATCTTCCGGCTGCTAAATATTTACGAGCCGATTATGAAAAACAAATCTAGCCCTCAGCCAAGTTTGGAAGGATTCAAATACTTATGCTGACTAGGAGCTCTCCCCCCTCTCCTCCTCCCCGCAGCTTGCTTCCCACTTGAGCGGAGGATCGAGCACTTTCGGTCCTCACCCCTCTCCCTGGGCAATACACTGCTGTTTGCTTTCGTAATTCCTCTGGCTTGCTTGCGAAGAGTTGCTATCCGACAGCAGCCGAGGGGGACACGACGTGTGCGTTCCCGCTCCCGTGAAGGAGCCGGTGGGTCAGGAGGCAGCCGGGACACACGCTGAACATCCTTTAGCAAGCACGGAGCACAAAGCAGTGCCGTCGGCATCTGTTATTTGGGCCAGGTCCTTGGAGCAGGGGAGCTGCAACTGGGAACAGGGATAAGCTTTGCCAAGTGAATCACTTCTTCCCCATCCCACCCTTTTGGCAAAGCCGGCACCACCTTCCACTTCCAACAAAGGGCATCAGCAGCGCTGGGCTGGGGAAGAGACGTGATTCTTTGCTTCCGAGCAGCAGATTTTCCTGCTCTCCCCGGCCAGTGAGACCAGCTGAGCAGAGTCACCTATGGCCCAGAGCAGTGTTAGCTCAGCCTCTGCCACGGATCCCGTCTGGCCACGGACACAAACAGGTCCCCGGCACCCTGAATAGACACACCGACTGCTGGCAAGGCCAAGTCCTCAGCTCGTCTGCCACAGCTGCGTGTTGCATAGAGCCGCACACGGATCACTTTCCTCCTCCGTTGCCTGCATAAAGACTATTAAAATTAACAGAATAATGCATCTAAATCTGCCATTGTTTCCCCTCAACACAGAGGAAGAGCCAAATCATTGCTGACGGGGGCGGCTCAACAAGGTTTTATGTTAGCCTGGTAAATTCAAGGGCTGCAAGTTGCATCTAATTCAGAGCAGCTGCATTATCCCATTCAGGGAACTAATTAAACCTCCAACAGCAGCACTACATTTATGTTTAAATCTCATTGTTGCCATTATGACCAGCTAGATCAGCCTCTTTTTGCACATTCAAATCACTGCAAAAAAACCCCAAACCTTCCCCACAGGTGCATCTTACCATTTCTTACTACCCCTAGGAGTCTGCTTTAGGATGTTTTATAGCAAGAACTGGCCTGACCAGATAAACTACTATCAGCAGCCCCATTTTATGCTGCTTCTATAGAAAACTGCTCCGCCCTGTGAACCGTGCCCCTCCTGTCGACAGCATCCAAAAGTGCAACCGCTGCACCAGGAGTCAGAATAAGATCCCACGTGCCTCTATACAGTCTTTGGAAATTAAAGAGCAAATCAAGCTAAAGGCAGTGATTCACCAGCTGCTGCCTTGTCCCTCTTCTTACAAGAATATTTAAATTTACATAGTGTTTTTCAGTGTGAAGAAAATCATTCTGCAAAAAGAGGCTCTCGCCATCTCACAGATGGGGAAACTGAGGCAAAGAGGAAACCTTTGTCCAGAATCAGTCAAGCTGGTCCGTGACAGCCACGAGGCCCCCAAGGCAAATCAGTGCTCTAGTCACAGGATGCTACTACCAGATTAAAGCAACTCCACAACATGTTTAAATTACACCAGAAACCAGGAAGACAAATAAAACCATCAGGTTCTGATAGTACAAATTTTTTTTTTAAGTTAGACCTGCCCTGTTGGAGACAGATGTGAATTTTTCACATTCTTTCTCCGATTTCCTCACCTAAACATAAGGGGAAGGAAAAGCAGATTTTCCTCTTGTGGCTTGTTAGGCCAGCACTGGGTGGAAATGATGCTTTTGTTTACAAGCAGGGAAGCAGATCTGCGGGTTCATTCCTCTGAGCAGAGGAAGCACAGGCACACTAGCGCTTGACCTCTGCTACAAGTAAAGTCATGCAGCACTGTAAAGCCAAAGGCTTCTTTCCCTTTTAATGTTTGCTGTAAACAGTTGGGTTACGCATGAAAAGCACAGTGGAAACGATCCAGTCCTTTCAAATAAGCCTTCTGCTGCAGAATCTTTCACTAACAGTCATGGAGCAACTGACCCAGGTAATTAACAGCAAAGCCTCTACAACCAAAACAGTGGCAGAGGAAAATAGATATATTTGGCAACCCTGAAACACTGCAGGGCTTGAGAGTATGAACTGAAGGATGGGCTCGTACTGAGGAGGGATTCCCACTTCACTTTTAGCATCTTCAAATACCTCCCTCTCCCGCAAAAGATGATTTTATGCCCGAGCTGGGATCAGAGAGGCAGCTGAGCATCAGTCAGGGCGCAGGGGAGAGGCGAGCAGGGGCACAGCCGTCCCAGGAGTTTACACGCCCGGCACACACAGCTCCACACCCCCAGCACCACGCCAGGGGTTTTATTTCCTTTCAGTGTACAAAGAGTGGTTCATCTGAGCTTATCTCTTCTGCAGCGCTGCTGCTCTACCAGCAGAGAATCATCTCCAAAGAATGTTTCAGTAATGCTGCGGTGCTGAATTTCAGAGGGACACTTAATCTCGCCTGAGTGGTTCACTAGGGCCAACTTTCTGAGCATGAAATATTTAACTATCCATGGGCCTCCTGCACTATAATAAAGTGACTTCTAACAAGCCTCTGAAATAAATATGTGAAGAGGAAAGCGGGAGCTATTAAATACACAAAACACAGCCTAATTACCCTCTTCCTTCTACGAACCCAGGACACTGTTTACCCCCCAGCAGCAAGGACTCAGAAACAAAACATCTCCTCTGGGTGCTGGGGAGCCCGCAGGGGAAGATTTGGGAAGAGGATGTCAACATAAAGATTTGCGATGAGCACTTATCAAACTCTCCCTCATTTGGAGGATGTAAAAACTTACCTGGCTTCCCTAAAAGAAATCAAGCCCTGTATTTGAGCAACTTCAAAAACTTTGAAAAGCCCCTCAATTCTGCTTCTCTCCAACTCCAGTTAACCCTGTTAAAGACTAACAAGTGAGCATTTGTCTGTTAATGTGATGTGAGAGTTAGTAAAAGCGAAAACCACCCAGGACCCCCTCCGAAGGCCAGCACAGTAGAGAGGAGCTCACGCTGTACAGATTCATTCCTGGCACAGCAGCTCTTAAGCAAGGTCAGCCTTACCTCATCCCACTCCGAAGCAAAGGACGGGGACTTCTCCAGCCTCTTCTTCCCAGTGCTGCAGTTTGAAAGCGATTCGCTCCGGCTCCCCATGGCATCGTCCTCTGTCGGAGAGCAGGTCAGAAGATCAGAGTCTGATTTGGACAAGCTGCGGCTGAGTTTAAGCTCGGCTTTGGGCTTGTTTCCCGGGTGGGCTCTGCCCACGGCTCTGTCCCCCTCTTCCTCAGCACCGCCGGGGTGCTGTAGCACGTGAGGCGTGACTACAGTTTCAGGATCCGCCCGGTTGACGTGCGTGTGCTGGATGGTTGCGTAGACCACTTTCTGGTTTTGGTCCGGAGAGCTGGTCCGTACTGATCCAGAGGCAGGTAAGTCAGCATCCTCCAGCTGCATAGCAGGCGGGTGGCTTGTAGCTTCCGTGCCTCCTTTCTCCGCAGAGGAAACAAGCCTGAAAGGGTCCTCGCTTATCTCACAGATCGGGGAAGAACCGTGAAGCAACCCTGAAAACTGCTCTGGAACCTGGATGTCCTGGCTGTCAGCGGAGTCCTGGCTGCGGCTGCCACTGCTCCTCCTGTGGTCTTCAAGGGGATGAAAATGGGGAGGGGGGGAAATTAAAAACATGGAAGAAGCAGCAAAATTCCAGCTCTCCCCCTTCCCTCCCTCAGCGAGGGAACGAGAGATAAAGAGAGAACAGTTCAGTATTGTTCCGCGTGCTCAACTTGTACCCAAAGTCATGGCATTTATGAAATTCCAAACACTGGCCTGATTTATGCAATCTGGCAGCTCTCCTTGTTGTTTTATTCCTGTTAACACTAACTATCAGGCCTTGCTATATAAGGCTAAGAGAAGTGCTAACTATATCCTGCAGAGAGAGCAAGTGAGGTAGGAGAAGCAGAGACGGAGACTCCTGGAACATCTGATATATTTCCATAAAGGCCAAAGTGTTATTTAGAGCAGCGCTCCCCGCTCTTGGCACCAGCTGCAGGGTGGGAAAACTTCTGGACTGTAACCAACCTGCGAGTTCCAAAATCCGTTTCCCAAAAAAATCCACTGCTTTCCTCCCTAGCGGTTTCCAAGTTTAACCTCTCCTCCCTACTCAGGGGAGAGAAATAAACAGTTTATGCAATAAAAAACTTGATCAGAAAGTCTCTCTCTTGCAAGTGAACCACTAAAGGCAGAAGGATCTGATCTACAAACGCAGCAAGCTGCACGGAGCACCGGCTGTCCCAGCCACGTGACACTGGTACTCAGCTACTCCCGCACCAACATCTTTAATATCAGGTGATAAATCATGAATAATTGACTGATCCCAATTGCCAAGCGTGTACAGACATACATGTACTCACCTCGGTCATGTTACACAGGTGCATTTGAACTGTAAAAGCACTAAGAAGTGTAACTTTTGTTTACCAAGGATTCCTACACCTGCCCATAATTGCTTGCAAATTTTAACCACTTCCATTTAGTGCTGAAGAAACACTCTTCAGTCTGAGGACCAAAAACCAAAGCTGCAAAGGAACAATAGAGCAAAACACTCCGACAATGTGGCTCTGAAACACAAGGAGGATGTTTAGATGGGAAGAGGAAATTGCTTGCTTTGCAAGACAGCAGCTCTCAGCAGCCAAGGCAAAGGAATCCTCAGTGAGGCAAAATACATAATGAATTTTACTTATCTTTAACTAAAAGCAGCCTATTAAGCAACAACAGTGAGATCAACGCCTTCCCCCCAAGCATCCTCTCCAGCGCTAGGCTTGACCAGGTCCGTTTCAAACACTGACACCCATCTGGTTTTGTGGTCTGTCCTCACACCAGAAATGGGGCAGGAAAGGACCGAATTAGTCATTTATCTTTGCAAGCCACTCCAGATCCTGGGGTCTCACGAGCCCTGCGCTTGATGAGCATGGCTAGTCCCTCTCACAGGCATTTGTTTACTCCAACAGAAATACTAAAAGCAGTTTGCTCAGTTGGCAGCTGAGTCAGGAACAGCAAAAGCCCGAACGGAGGTTAACTGCCAGGGCAGCGCGCCGGCGGACCTCGCTTCTCGCCGGCATCAAGTGATGCAAGGGTTTATTTCATTCTGGATCCTATGAGTTAAAGATTCCAGGACAATGAAGCAGTTGTTGATTATCTCACGGGGGCACATAAACCACAAGTTCTGCAACCGAAGCTGCGAAGGGGGAGGCACATTCCCTGCGGGCAGGTGGTGTCTCCAGCATCAGTCCTAAGGCTGGTTGGGGAGTGCCAAGAGCAGCACCCCATCAGAAGAGCTCAAGACCAGACTATGTTCAGTTACTTTGCATAAAGTTACGAAGCTGTAACGCTGGAGAGAAGCCTCAGAAGAGATCAGACATGCTGCCTTCATAGGACAGACTGGTATTAACAAGAAAAAGCTACCAACTTGGTAAGAGGGACGCAGCATGTCAGTCACATGCCAGGACAGTCACATTAATGTGATGGGGAGGGAAAAACTCTTGCAAAATCAACAGCATTTCTTCTTAACCTCTTTCCTTCCTTGGAAATAATTTCTTCCCTGCCCCAGCTTAACCTTTACTGACATTTCTGCTGAAGGCAGAGAGGTGGCTGGTGAAAGTTTATGCCACGTGCTGGAACACTTGGGTCCAGCCAGAACAAAGTGCTCCAAATCCAGCTCCAGAGACTCACAAAAGGGCTCCTGTTGAACAGAAATCACAGCCACTCATTCATCCTCGAGCCGATGAAGGACTTGAAATACAAGGCAGCTGCCAGGGAAGGAAGGGGTGAAGCAAGGACAACAGCACTTGCTCAGAAGATGTGAGGAACATCTTGAAGGAGACATTTCAGAGCACACAACACAGGCCTGTGCTGAAAGCTGCCGACAGAAGAACCAACATGGGCACGGAAGAGCCATCTCGCTCCTTACCACGGAGGTGCACACGGCAGGAACACAGAGGGTTCCCCAGGGGATCCTGGGGTTTCAAGGAATCCTTCTGGGGTTTCAATTAAAGGTGCCTCAAGACAGCTAGCAGAGAGGCCAGAACAACCACTGGCCATCTCAGGAAGGTGTACCTTTTTGGGATAGGTCACTGACATGATTCAGGTGATATGCTGATCAATTTTCTCATGGCAAAAAGATGAACGGTACTGATTTTTCAAGGGTGCAGTGAATTTGGAGGAGGGGAGAATAATATTTAGGTGCTAGAAAAGCAGAGAGACCTCAGTCCTATCCATCTGCTGTACTTCAAGGGATTTGAAAACATCCTCCTCCAGTTACACCTTTTAACTCAGAAAGGGTGTTGTCCTTAACACAGGGACTTCTGTCCAACTCCCTTAGCTCATTTTACACCCAAACACCGACATCTAACTGGTCCTGACTTCTTCAGCCAATGCCTGCTGCAGGTTGCACCGACAGGAGGAACTTCCAACACCAAATGGGAACAGGAGTCCCTTTCTGGGTACAGGCTGTCTGCTTCCCAGGGAGGATTCAATTAAGAGCTTCCCTGCCAGCAGCCTGATGATTCCAGATACGAAGCGCTTCCCTAAACTCATAGCACTAAGCTGCAACCACCCTGCCTCGATCAAATTTCTTTCCCTATATATCATCAGCGGGATTTGTTTCATGGCCCTGGATTAGGAGAACGAAGCTGTTATTGCAGCTGCTTTTTGCTCAAGCTCCCCAACCTTAAAATTAGCGAGGGCATATGCTAGCCTCTAGCTTTCATATAGAAAAGGCTCCCCGTGCCACACCACGCCAGAATTTGTCAAGTGAGGAGCATGCAAATCTATCTCCTGTGGCACAGAAAGCCAGAGAAGAGAGGGAAGCTGGTCTTTAGGGTGTTTCTTTAGAGGTGTAAAAATAACTTTTAATTGCAGTAAAACTAAAACAAAGGCTTATTTACACAGCAAGGTACTGCATGCGAAACCCAGAAATGTACAGTACTCTCCTGTATTAGTCTCATCAAGCTTGGTGATTTTGGGCAGAGTTTATCCTCCAAAAGCTACCTGAACACGTGCTCATTCGGACTCCCTCCCCTATTCCCCTTTTAAGAAAGGGCAATAAAATATTGCCCTAGTTGCTTAGAGAGATCACTAATATGACCCTGCACAGAAGCTTCTAAATACACCACGACAGTAGAAATGCAGGCTTGGACCTGAGACACAGGAAAAGGGCCTGTCCCCCATGATAAAACCAAGGGAGGGCATCCAGGCTGTGGTTCTACGCTATCGTTCATCTCACGGCAAACCAAGACGTTTCTGTCCATTCCAGCCATTCTTTGCAATACCCTTGTGTCCTTCTAGATTCCCTATGGTGATATGCATCCCACTGCTTCTGTAGCCATACTCTGGCTTTGTGGAAAGATATTTTCTTCAAATCTCTCGGCAGCATGTTTTGCCTTTTATCGTTGGGTCAGATATCTGGTTTACAGCACAGCCATCCACCTGGATTGAGCCAGTACAACCATAAAGAACAACTCTAGCAGGGGGAGGGGCAGAAGTAGGGACTTCAAGCTGGGCTTCCTATGGAAGCAGCACAGCAGAACCTCAACAAACATCAGAAGGAACCAAGTCAGTCCTACCTGCAGCTGGTTACTGCTGACAGCACTTGTGGATGACTTTGAGAAGCAAGACATACTTCAAAACTCAGAATTATTTTCCATATTCATCCTCCATCAGACCTCTCTGAAGGCAGCAGGAGTTGTACAGTCTCCTCCCGGTCAGTTCGCCACTCTTGGCCTAATTTACAAGTCCAGTTAGAAGGTCTGAATGCCCTGACTTCATGCATGCGATTGCACGTAGTTTCCTTACCAAAGGGGATGGGAAAGCATTTGGCTCAAACCACTTCTGATACTCTGCCCAAAACATTAAGCCAATTTTTCCCTAGTGCTCCAGCATGTGACAGCAAACTGCTGTGACATACACAAAAGGCAACCAAAGCCAGGCGGATAATACCACATTCATCTAGTCACTGGATACAAGACAACTTGCAGCAAGAGGAACAAAGGCAGCTATCACATATGAAAGGCACCATTATAAACAGCGTGCTTGAAATTCAGCCCTTCTCAATAGCACGCAAGAATCAGAGTCCTTCTCTTCTGACCAAAGGCTCCTCCAGAACTCATCAAGTAACATCTAGAAGCCCAGCCTCTCAGATCGAGGGCCAAGCAGCAATTCAAAGCCATGCTTCAGCCTGCTCCTTGTCTTGGGATTGAGCTGCTGCCTTTGATGCTTCAGGACCCTTCTGATCCAGAGGTGGGAAAACTCTCCAACACCCCAGCTGAGGCTTCGGTCCATCACTCAGCCCTTGTTTTGCTAAAACGACTCTGCTGCTCCCTAAATGCATCTTCTCCCCCCGCCCCTCCCATCAGCATATACCTCGCATTTCATACTTAGCTATGTCTGCTTCCACACGCCCTTCTGGCACCTCACCCCAACTACTCCGAAAGCCGGAAACATTTCCTTTTGTTCCCAGTGTAATAAAGCAGATTTCAAAGCTGATCTACCCTTCCAAAGCAGTTATGAAACTCATGTGCAGAAAGAGGTAGCCTGTAATGCTGTGACAGAAGGCAAGGATGAACACCAGAGAAGAGAAAAATAGTCAGTGCCTCATTTGCTACTGGGGTTGAGAAGCTTGAAGTCCCCGAGAGGACAAGCAGCAGGTGAAAGATGACATGGAGCCCTGTTAAAGCTCAGCTGCTCCTGCAGCACAGGGAGAGCAGCCAGCTGGGGACACCGCCACGCGTGCAGTCATGCCACGGGGAGCACTCTTGAGATGTTTTGGAAAACAGCTGGTACCCTCTGGAGAAGGGGGACGAACAATCGTGTCCCCTTCTCCAGATCCACCACGAAGAGCAATGGGAGACGGCCCTGGCAAGCTTAAGAAATGCAAGAGTTGAGAAATACATCGGCTGGGCCCCTTCCCCCTCAGAGCAGCTCTTCATCAGATTGAAGGCTCCACCGCATCAGTCATAGTGCTAATTGCATCTAAACGAGCAGACAAGTCCTGCAAGATGAGAAAAATTCAACTGCATCCCTGGATTTCTCCCGCTACAACAGTGGAAAGGGCTCTAGGATTGTTACAAACACAGTAAGACTTTCCATAGACTGCAAACCCTGAAGTCACAGCTATTATCTTTCTAGTTGTACGTTAAAAGACAGGACTCTGCTCTGGATCCTTAATAGGCTAAAGATGCTTCCTGCAACCTCTCCATGAAATGGGGCTTAGAAGGCCTGCAGTACATCGGTCTTCAGGTGTTCAAGGGAAGAGATTTGCATCAAGACCAAGCAGATGCATTACTTTGAGATTTTATTTTAATCTGACACATAATTACGACACACCTTGACTCATATCAATCAAGCCTAGACACGGTAGCCAGAGAAAGGAGCAAAGCCGTCAGGAATAGCTCGCACTTGAATAACCAGCAATAGCTGCATACTGAAAAGACAGCCTGAAAGCTTCTGGTTCAATGGCTGTTGCCCAAGGACTATCCCTGGCCAAGACTGCAAAGCACCAACCTGAAAAGCATCTTAACTTTGCCTCTGGCAGCAAGTGACTTTGGCAAATGCTAGTGGGAAACCAATGACCTCTTGTGCCACCCTATACAAGCTAGGAGTTCAGCAGGACTCAAGGAATGAAAGCTATCATGCCGCAAGAAGGAAGAAAAAAAGCTGCAGGTCTTCCAGGGCAGTCAATGAGGCATCACATCGAGTCCACATTATCCTCTGTTCATCCTCAAAGTGAGATGGTTTCTAGGTTTAGAGTCCAAACTAAATCCTTCTAAATTCCTGCTTGGGACTTTTGAATAAAGCAAGAGATGTTTTTCCTCTAAACAAATCTTTTGTTGTTGTTGTTGAAGGAAAGCCAAGGAGCCCAGTGATAGCCAAACAGAAGAGACAAGGTGTTCCCAGATCCGTTGTAAAGCACAGAAGTCCCTCTGGGAGAAGAGGGCTGAGTTCGATACTTAACCTGGCTATACAGCGGATTTTCAGTCAGTTCTAGAAAGGGGCTTGCTCTACACATGTTTGTTTTCCTCCTTTGTTAGTTTACATCTCGAATTAGCTTTAATAAACAGCGGGATGTTGATTTTAAGACCAGGATAGCAGGGCAAATCATCTGCTGATATAAACATGCAACGCCAGCAGGTCTTTAAATTCAGCTGGATGGAGAATACGGCTCATTTGAATGCTTGCATTGGTTCCTCTCACTTGTAACAACATGGCACAGCCTTCCACTCCTCTGCATTTACTTGACTGTGCACAAGATTTGCTTATTTTCTAAGTTAACAGTTGTCAAAATAGCAGAGCTGCCCTTCCTCCGTGTACATTTTGTACAGGAACCTTTAGATCTCTCCTTTATAAAAGTGAAGATTACCAGGAAACAAAACAATTGCAATCCAGACCCCAGCTGCCCCACCCAACAAAGAGTTTAATTGTTCCAGTTACTCTCTGCCCTCTATATTTCCCTTAAATGCATCTAAGCAAACAGCTCTGCTTTTTGGACGGTCGCTTACCTTTTGTTTTCCTATCCACCACAACCGGCTTTTTCGTTTCTGCTGTAAGCAACAGCTCGTAAGGGTGTTCCTCTTCCTCAGCTCCACTTCCCTTGCTCTTTCCTCGTGCAACAGAGGCCTGATGAAAAACAGCATAATGTAGCGCTCCACAAAGCAATGCTATTTATCCCGACAATAAAGCACAAGGCCTCTTTATGCCATGGTTTAAGCAAGGAATTGGCAGTGGAGTGGGATCCAAAATGTAATAGTCCTTCCCCCCCGCCTTTTTTTTTTTGCCCCTCAAAAAAAAAATAAATCCAAACTCAAACCCTTTTTTATTTTCTAGTATTTAAGGTTGCTGACAGCTTTCTAGCACTGACCAACTGATTCACTGCGCGAGGTCTGCAGACAGCCTGGAGGGGGGAAAAGAGCTGAGACCGTTATTCCTGTTCATCCCAACTCAGACTTACTGTTGCTATTGGAATTTGCATCGTCATTCACTATTTAGTTGCTGGCCCTATTAGGACATGGCTTAAAAAAGAAAAAAAAGAGCCCAAATCCCTGCCACCTTCTCAGAAGTCTCAGATCTAGCATTTCTAACCTCAGGATGCACGGTGTATTCAGGGCTAAAGAGCTCTCGGGCAACACTGTATAAACTCAGTTTAACCTCAGGATGTGCAGCAGCAGATTGTGCTCATTTAAATCCCCAAAAGCCTCTGATTAGAGCTTGTTTGTAATACTGGCAGACCCTCCAGCAAGCTGCTCTGGAAAGCCACCATCCATGTGCAGGAATGCGGTCTTGATGCAGGATCCAAGTGAGTCTCGCTGCAGACTTGCACATGTTCGTCTACCTCAATGCCAAGGATGACAAGCATTCCACATCCTTAGAGAGCCACCAGTGCCATCCCAGTATGCTAATGGGGCTAAACTGGGCTCCAAGGCACCCTGCCTGCATGGTCAGCTGCCTTTCAGCACCATCTCCTGGCCAGACCCTGGCAGATTGATGCAGCCCTGTCCCAGGAGCCATACGTGCCTACAGCCAACCGTGGTAGGGTCAAACCCAAGCCAGAAAACAAGCGATCCCTACCTGCTGCCAAGACAGAGAAGGAGAGGTCTGAACAAAACATCCCCCCACGGAGGGCTCCCATACTGCTCACAGACTCCTGGAACTGCCACCGTGTAGACAGCAGACTAAGCACCACCTCCAATTTCTTCCCCAAAGTGAAAGCATCAAAGTTGCTTCAAGGGCTAATAGGTGCCTCAGACTCATAGAATAGTTTGGGTTGGAAGGGACCTTTAAAGGCCATCCAGTCCAACCACCCTGCCATGAGCAGGGACATCTTCAACCAGATCAGGTTGCTCAGAGCCCCGTCCAGCCTGACCATGAATGTTTCCAGTGATGGGGCACCTACCACCTCTCTGGGCAACCCGAGGCAGTGTTTTACCACCCTCATTGTAAAAAAACTTCTTCCTAATATCTAGTCTAAATCTCCCCTCCTTTAGTTTCAAACCATTACCCCTCACAACAGGCCCCACTAAAAATTACCTACCCGACTGCAATCTAGCAGGACTCCTGGAAGCTTAGGGAGTCTTGGAAAGACACACAGGAGTCAGCAGCACAGACAGGAGTCCTACGTCCGTGTATTGTTTCTGCAAAAGCCCAGCTGGCTTTTAAATCAACTTTCTCAATGGGAGGAAACGGGTCATGTCCAGCAATGAAAGTATTTATTCTACCTGCTTCAGGCATGAGCTGTCAGGCAGACTTGCTCCTTTTCAGGTGAAGGAGCTCATAATGAGCAAATTAAGGAAAAAAACCCAACTTCTGACCAGATGGTGGCACAAAAACATCAGACCAGAACAGTAGGTAACAGGCTCTCGCCAGAGATCTTGGAAAAATACTGCACAGCAGCAGCTTGTCTTAACAGTTGTAGCCTGGACCTCCGGCCAGGCACTAGTACACTCCTAAGACTCCTGCAGGTGACGATTCTTGTGCTGTCCTCTTCCAAATGCGCTGAACGCATTCAAAAGTGGTCGCTCCCTAGCAGCACACAATTCCCAGCTTTTGCTTTGTAAACTTTTATGCGTGCATTTATAGGCCTGGTTACGCTTTATTTTCTCCACCTCCCATCCTTCCAAACTTTAAACAGAGCCTCAGGTTCAAATTCACTCAAAACGACGACCATTGTTTGCTGGAGAACTGTGTTTTGTCAGCTCCGCAACCAGGAGTAACAAATCATCAAATAAAACTTTCTTCCAATTCATCTTTCATTTATTTATACATGTTGGTTAGCATGTATAAATATTCACTATGAGCAAAGCCCAAAAAGAAGACGTTGTTAATAACGAGCGTGCTCTTTAGAGTGTACTTAATCCACAGCAGTGGACTTGGAAAGACTTTTTAAAGGGTAACTCATCTCGTTTCTCTCTCCACCCCCAGCAGAACTGCAGACCAAACTGCTGGAACAATCACGGCGCCTCGTCTTTTGTCTGCGCTTCCCCTTCGGAGATGAGTAGTAAATAAATAAAACTGAAGTTTAATTTGACAACACAGGCTCTTATTCAGCTGCAAACCCAGAAGGCTTCTGCAGATAGTGAAAGGCAGCACTCAAGCACCTCCAAACAATCAGCTCTTTTGCCTGTTTGTACTAATGTTTTTCCATGATGAAAGTTAGAAGTTTCTTGTTTATGCACATCTTTGACAGACAGCCCCGTCTTGGCAACGGAATAAAAAGACTACTTTCGAAACCAGAGGTTGGCCCAACCCCAGAATATTCAATGACTAACTGTCCTGGCCCTAATGTGAGAGCAGGTCTGGAGGATGGCAGATCAGGATGCTGCAACGAGACGTTTACAGCATTCCCCAAGCGTATTCCTGTTCACGCCTGCCCAACCCAGAGAGAACATGTACTGAGATCATAAAGAATGGGCAAGAGTCAGAAAAGCAGGGCACTCCATAAGTAGCAAGCAAAGAAAAAGAATCAGCCCCAAACCTGCCTTATCGGTACATCTAGAAGGCCATTTCCAGGCAGCGAAACACGCTGCCCACAAGTTCTGTCAATGGAATTGGTTGCAAATCAAGATCTCCCCAGCGAGTCACTTTGCATACAAGTCTATTTGCCAGCAAGATTTCCTTTAATGGATCATGTTTCCAAAGTCCTTAACAGCAGGACAACATGGCAGGTGTTTTATAATTAAATATGGCAAAGTAACGCAGCAGGAGCAGTCAATGCACGTTTCCCTCCCTCGTGCTGACCATCATGAACAAGTTCTGCTTTCCAATTATGCCGTGACCTGCTACCCAGCTCTCCTCTGCCCACAGCCGGTCACGGGACTGGTTATCACACACTGCAAAACCATTTTAACAGCAGCAGAGAGATCAGTCCACAATTTCACATTTCAATTTTACTGTTTATGCACTGTTTGGAGCTTTACTTTCTCTATAAAAAGTCAGTTCCATTAAAGCAAATAACATTCACTCATGTCTCATGGAGATTTGACATACTTGAGAAAACAGACCACATTTATGCCTTGTAGGAACTTCAGCAGATCAACACATTCGAAGCAAAGTATCTGGTGACCTGGAGTCTGTTCCGACAGCTCGAGGCAGCACACACTTCACTTGTTTTACATACGACCTACTGCATTTGGAAAAGCAAGGAAATCCACAAGATTTGGTTTTGCTGTGAAGATTTTCCTGGGTGTCAGCAGAGGTTGCCAAGACACATTTGTGGTTTTGCACACCCTCATGCACAGGTCTCCTGGAGAACCCTCACATCTCAGCTTCAGGGGCAGGTGAATAAAAATGAGCAGTAGCGAAGCCCAGGAGCAACAGTGCGGAATAAGAGAGCTTTAGTTTTCATCAAAAAGCAGCTCACGCGCATCGACCTCTGCAGAAGACAGGTTTAACATATACTGGGTCAGATTCTCGGCTGAATTCAAGCCCCTGATCCCCGTTCATGTCAATGGGACCCACAAGCCCATGCATCTCCTCCACAGCTGGAAGCTAAGAGGAAGCAGGAACTAATGGCCCTCTGGGTTTCACTCTCAAGTGAAGATGCATTTGGTGGGATCATTACAAGTGGGCAACAGTCCACATCACAACGTGATTCAGAAAAATCTCTGCCTAAGGGAATTCTCAGCCAAGAATAGGAAAGTAAGGCTGAAGGTCAACACAGAGGTTCCCTGGAAGAACTGCACAAAGGAAGTTCCCATAGCAAGTGACAGCAGCGATGCTGGAGTGAAAGAAAACTTCACATTCACAACCTTGACTTGCAAGGGAGTTGGCTCCTCCCAAAATATTAAAACTGTTCTCCTATTAAACACCCCAGATCAAGTCCCACATACCTCACAGGAAGCATCATGGCCTATCTTCTTCTCCCCATGCTGCTCCTCTTCTTCATCAGGCGGTGGCTTGGCAGGCGGGGGTGGACGTTCTCTCTGCAGTTTAGAAGACCAGAGTCAGTTCCGCTGTGTTAAAGCATGTCCCCCTTCTGCTTCCACCAGCACTACCTCCATCCTGCTGTGCATGCAGCATGATAAGGACCTCCTCAAACTAATCTGGGTGGAGAAGTTCAGTCCTAACACCTCAGAGCCGGGCAACGGTTGCTGCCTTTCCTCCTCCTCCTCCTCTCCAGCAGGACACCTATTTGGGCAGAGAGCCCTTTCTGCAGATTCACCATACTGCAGTCCCGTGGACGGACTGCTATTGATAACACAGACCACCCACTTCTGCTCCGCAGCGCTAACACTGCACGAGGCCAGCTCACACCCATGTGAGCACCAACTGTGCTTTCAGGAGAATAAAACCGCTCAGGTGGAAGGTGCTGTTTACACAGGTTTATTGCTTCATTACTTAAGCCAGTTCATTCAGACCCAGACTGGTAATCCCAGCGTTACACAGTGAAGGTCAGTAATGAACTCATGCAGATGGGTAGAAAGGGAAGACTCATCGCTTGTCTCTTAACATGAATAAGTGATTCCAGAGGCACCTTTTGATCGTCTAGGGTTTTTCACTATAAGAGACAATACTGCACTGCATTCCTCAAATATCCCAAGATTGCCTGTGGGCAGTAAGAGCTGCGCTGCCTTGTCTCCACTCAGAGCAAAACCCATCTCTAGGTCACCTCCTGCCCTGCAACAGCTCCATCTAACGGCAAAGCGAGAGACGGCAAAGGTAAACCGCTTACTCCAAAAAAACTCAAGCAAGTTTTGGGAGAAACTGCAGCAAGCTCCTGGAACAAGTCCTGCTTTCTTCTCCCTTTCCACAGCAGTTCAGCCTCTCATCTTTTCTTATTTGTGACAGAGCTGAGCTTACTTTACATCAGACGGTATTAACACAGGACAGTACATAACTGGATATAAGCCACCAAGATTTAGTTAATAACAGGACAGCGCACCTTGTACTGCATACGAGATCTGGCTGAAACGTCAGTCTTCTAAAGCTTTTGTCTCATTTCTACTATATTTGCTAATAGTACAGGAAAAAAGATGCACCTCTTTGCAGAGAGAGAGGAAGTGTGGTTACAGTACCACCAGCAGTTTAATTGTTCATTGCTGCTCTGCCTTTTGTCCAAAACTACATCCATGGAGCAGGCTTTGTAAAACCAACCAGAAAACAAACTCTGAAGCTGACACAGCACACTGCAAGGCCAGCATTCCCAAAGCAGTGCTGCCACCGATTGCTAAGGGGGCAGCAGATGCAACTAACAGAAGGCGAGGAAGACCTTTGGAGACAGTTCCAGGAGCTTTGCATTACATTGTAAAGTCTTGAGTACCCTCTACAGATCTCTGCAAGTAACACACACAAAAACCCACGTTTCCACTGCCAACTAGTTTCCAACAGGATATTCTTAAAGATAATTTCTTAACAGCCTCCTCTTGGGCAAAGCAGAGAGCAAGAAAGATGAGAAAAATGCTCCACACAAAAGTTTCCAAAGCTTCCTTCCAGACAGGAAGTTAGCTCTTCAACGAAGTGCAATGTCCTGGCAAACCAGAATTCACAGGCACCCAAATTCAACTGCCAGAAAACAGAAGGATGCAACACCAGGTGAAAATCATGCATGTAGGAGTGGCTAGTTGTGGGCAATGCAACGGAGGGTATGTGAACAGGCCAGTGAAAAAGGAGAGGTCCCTGCTCTAATCAACGTCAGGGATGAGTTTAAAGATTTCCTCAAGCTAGGGGATTGACAGCCTGCTGCAAAATCATGAAGATGGAGATAAGTTACCTATCCTTCTAAGGCAAGCAGAGATGAACACACCAAGCTACATACCGGCCTGACTCCTGCTGCTTTGAGACCAGTTGATTCCACTTCCTTATGCACAGACTCTCGATCGGAAGATCTCCCACTGGCAAGGCTGTCCAGGGAGTGGCAGGACGTTGCGTTGTATAAAGCTTCATACGGGCTCTCCTCTTCTGGGTTGACATCAAAATCTATGATCAGTTCCGTAACTGCTTTCTCCACATCACCTGTGAGAGGAAGAGACACAAACACATCACCTGGGGCTTCTGCCCTTGGAAGGTCAACACTTGGAGGAAGAAGAGTGCTAGTGACAGCCACGCAGCGTGGAAGCCTACCCTGAGATAGCTGGCACACGGGATCAGTGGCTGGAACAAGCGGTGCTGGGACAGTCTTCTCTGCAGCTTTGGCACTCTTCTTCCCAATCGTGTAATCTGCAATGAGATGGGGTGACAGGGTCAGTTTATGTCGGTCCAGTTTTACGTCCACTTTAGCACATGGTGCCTCCTCCCTCGTGGATAGAAGGCCAACTGTCAGCTTATTAAGTCTCCCAAAAATAACTGAAGTACATTATTAAAACTTGCAGTTCAGATCCCAAAATAGAAGCAGGCAGCCTCTTTAAATCACATGCACAAGGTTAAGGATGGTTCTTTGAACTTTTACCGAGTCTTTAATCAGAAAGCTGCAAAGCTTTTGTACGGACACAACGTCATGGAGCAGATTACTCCATGCTGTAGGCACAAGCTACATCACTAAACAGAGACGCAGTCTGGTCTGCTGGAGTCATAAGACAGAAGAGAAACCAATTCTAGCTGTGGTCCCCTAACCACAGGCAAAGCCAGAAACATTAAGCTTACACGAATAAAGTCAGACAGTAACTTCTCATGCAGCTAGCTCGCTCACTCACAGGAGCAAACTATCAGCATTTACCTGCAAGAACTTTAGTTTAAAGCTCATCTTTGTCTTCAATTTCAGAACAGAGATAATATCTACCAGCCTCATGGGCAAAGCTTAATTAAAAGTCTGCAAAGTGCTTTGAACCTGTAAAGCTCTCAAATGCTAAGCATGAATAACGCACACCAGTTGCAAATGCTTCTGATCTTTCTCCCCACAGCTGAGAGGAAATTGAGACAGCATAATTACAAGGTATGAATTTAGCTAAGATGCCACATCTCATTCCCTAACTTGGGCAGACACAACGGGCCAAGCTCCTTTATAAACCACAAGTAATCAAGGCCTTTTCTGTAAAACTCATCTGCAAAATCCATGCCCAAGCTTCACAATGAAGTAAGGAGTAGGATGGAAGATCTGTGGATGACTATTTGCCTGCACAGACACATAAAGGATAGTTAATCCAAACCCATTTCTAAAGCTATTACTTTGCATTCTGCAAGCAGGTTTAGGCTATCCTTAATTTTAATTAACTTCTAAAGTGAGTTAAACAAAGCTCAATTAAGCCCATTTAAACTGTAAAAGTCATGCCACGCTCCTTCAGCAAAGAAGCTAATCCCCTTAAATCCTCCTCCTGGTAGCCCCCCTGCAAACATTTGGTCAGGAGACAGCTCACCCAAGCGATTAAGCATCACTCCTTCCAAGACCTGCAAGGTTCTCATCAAGGGACCTGGCCTGAAGCTGCTTTGCTTCCAGCACTTTCCAGGACTAGAGAACAAAATCCTCTACTTGCACTGGCACAGTTATCACCCCAAACTTTTCCCTCCAGCCCACACACAGAGCTACATCACTTACCTTCTATGAGAGCTGCTATGTGTTGGCTTTTCTGAGAAGGAAGCTCCCTCACAATATCCAGAGCTGTCAGGCCTCTGTTATCCTTTATGTTCACGTCAATACCTACAGTAATAGGGGTAAAGAAGGCAAAAGCAAGAATATTTTCTAACTATGTGCAAATCCATGTCTTTCATCAAGTCAGATCTTACATTTGTGCGCATCACTGGGGGGAGCTAAAAAATGGTCTAGAGAGGTAGACCTAAAGCCAAACACCATGAGAAAACTTCTCCTATAACCCTTTCCAAGGAGCCTTCAGAGCTGGTTGGAGAAACATGCTGCCATTATAAAAAGGTTTCCTCAAGTTCTGGGAGAAGGGATCACCACATTATTGCTTCAAAAGGGGATCATTCTCTCACCTGCAGCCAGCAATATTTGTACCACATCTGTCTTGCCAAACAAAGCAGCTTCGTGCAAAGCACTGCCTTTTTCAGTCTGCAAATTAAATGGAAAAATAGCATGAAGCTAGACAGTGGGGAATGGTGATGGAAGCATGTTTTAGAAGGTTACAGAAGCAATAAATGTATGGCATCATATACAAAGCGCGGGCAACAATATCTACAACTGAGGACAGACTATCAATATTATTACAAGGCTGAGAATTTGGAATGGAAAATGGGGACGATCTCTTCAGAGAGACATGCGGGCCCAGCTTAGAGACCAAGGACAGACTTTCTACGGCTTAGCAAGAGATCATGTCCTGCCAAGGAAAGACAAGACCACCAGATACAAGCTATTGCTGTGAAAACAGCATATTCACAAGTGGCTTGATAGGAAGAGACACAGTTTGCCTCCGCTGCTACCAAGAGCTCATAATATTGCAGGGCAGGACAGCTTACATGGAAGGGCTTTTTCTTCTCCCCCGCTATGCGTCTGGGGCTCTTTACCCAACTAACAGGCAGGCGTGAAGCATGCACAGCACCAGAGTCCCTCTGAGCAGCTTCTCAGAGCAACCAAGAGCTGAACAAACAGCGCAGAGGAAAACAAAGCTATCGCTCGTCTTTCAGAAGCGATCCCTCTGGGAGGAGGGTTAGGTGGAGCTCTCCCTATCATGACTACGGGGGTTCTCCGTCCCCCAGCAATCAGGCCAGCCCTCCACACACAGACACACTAGATACCTGATAGTTGCTATCCATGCCAGCATCCAGGAGGACATGGACTACAGTTTTGTGACCATTCCTAGCCGCCAAGTGCAGGGGTGTGTGTTTCTTAGTGTTGCAGCTTAAAAGATTGGGGTGAGCGTTCAAGAGCATCTTCACGACTTCCAGCCTCCCATAGAGCGCAGCCAGGTCCAGAGGAGTCTCAAACTTGTTATTGCGCATGGTGGGGNAAAAAAAAGCAGTCGGGAAGCAGAGAGCTCAGTCTGAAAGAGAGCCTGGAGCAATGTTTCCACCATCTCACTAGCCCTTTACCAGGCACAGGCATCCCCTCATGAACTCAACCACCGCCCCACCCAGTAAAAGCTTCAAAAACATTCATAACAATAAGCTTTACACTGCTATGGGAAATCTGCTCCACGGGAAATAGGTGCTAGATACAGAGCAGCCTGCTTTCAAAGCACTGAGGTCAAAAATCAAGGGACCATGCTACAGTTTAAGGAATTTTCGAGCTCTGTCTGGATTCCCATTAATTCTGCCAGCACCTGGGGAAGGCAGGCTAGTATTTGTTAGCAGCATCCCGCACTTCAGGGTGCCACAAAAATAAAAGGCTGCAATCTATGATAGACAAACTGCAGCGTGAATTCTATCTGCTGTAGCTTAATCGTCATCATTTTAGATTTAAACTTCAATTGTTTCAAATCCTACTTATCCTGATTATAACAGTCATTCCACCTTTGCAATTCTGAAGCTCGCAAGCTGGCCGGTTTAGAGAAAGGGTGCATTCAGTTACATGCGGTTTGTGAATTAGAAAGCAGTGCAATTAGATCACTCCACTAACAAGCCCTTGTAGCCAAGGTCTGAGGTCAACCGAGGGAAGAGTTGTCCAAGCGACAGAGAACACCTCCACAATGAAAGCCAGATCCAAATAATGCGTGCAGCATCTGTCAGGTTAAAAAAATCAGTAATGCAAAGCATTGAAAGACAAGCAACCTAACACATTGCACTCGCAGGTGCAAAATAGGAACATTGCCAGATTTAAAAGAGCCTTTTCTAAAATTAAATTTGTCTCAAGTTTCTAGTTTTACAACTGTGTGTTACACACAGAGCGATTTCTGTTAAAGCACTCTGGAAACAAATACTCATCTAACAGTTTGACCCAAAAAACTTTAGTACAAACTGTTACTTGCTTAAACTTTAGCTGAAAGAATCATTGCTGAATTTGTCATTTTAAGAACAGTTCCCATTAAAAAAAAAACCCAGTGAACGTAATTGCCTTGATGGAGTTAGAAGTACTACTTTAGAAACTGAATTTGATCAAAGTACTTTCCTTTCCGCTTTGAGAGCGCACACGATTTTTTTGGATACCAGCTTGTAGCAGCAGTCAATATTTTGCACCATTTCACAACCACACTGCAGAACTTGCTCTGTTGTACAAGCACTTTTATCTTATTAACGTGTTGAGTCATTCTAGGGATTACAGGAGTCACGCATGCAAACTCCCCTTTGGTTTTTTTCCTGATATTTGCATTATTTTTCAGCCACGTGAAAAGTGTAAGGGAAGCAAGGAGCTCTGGAGAGGCTCTGCAGCTGCAACGTCTATAAAAGCAAAGACTAAGGACGCAGGGAGCAGCAACAGCCACATGCAGAAGTGAGATATTTAAGAAGGTAAGGAAAGCACGGCACCACTGTTAAAACCGCAGTTTTAAGTCAAACAACAGGCTCTGTACTTGGAGCGGCAGAGGCAGCCATGGTGAAGGAAGGCACATACAAGTGGACAGAAGTTACTGGAGAATAAAGAAGTCTGCACATAAAATACACATATGGAGTGAGAAGGGGAGAGAATAGAGAACTACAGAGATTACACCGATCTATCAGCTTAAACTGCTGGTCTCAAGGCATTTAAAAGGTTGGTAAATCACGTTATTCTCCTTTGACAGGGAAGGGAACCTGGGTATCGGTGAGCCCATGATGCCGCAGACGGAGGCCCTCAGCCTGCCCCACAGCACGAGGGAGGCTCGCGCCCGGTTTCTGCAGGAGGAAGAGATAACCCCAGCCCCTCCAGAGCAGCAGGGATCGGCCAAAGAGCCACGGAGGGCAGGCACTGCTCATGCCATGCTAGCCCTGGCCACAGGGGATCTCCACTGCCTGACTGTCCCTCCCTGGCACAGAGACCGTATCCCTCAAGGGTGCTTTAAAGCACGCAGCAACTCCAAACACCTCCCTGACGGCTCAGAAATGGGAACACGACACCCTTTAATAACGTAATTGTTGAAGACTTCCCCCATCTTCACTGCGATTTAGTCTCTGTTCTTAAGCGGGTCGGGGCTCTGACGCTTGGGATGAAATCCTCAGACTTTCCTCCTGCAACAGAGATCACCAGGTGGTGAACGCGCCTGAACCATTACAGCAAGTCTTTCCCCATCACAGGCTGCGGACTGGAAATTCCTGCTATTGCATAAGTCTTTATTGCCTCCACTTTGGGAGAGTTTGGGGCAGCCAAAAATCCTAGAGCTGTTCCAGGCAAGGGAGTCTGCCTCCCTTCCCCACATCGCCTCTCCAAGCACAAACCAGAGCGAAGCCTGAACAATGAGCACAAACGCTTAGACATACGTATTTATCGGAGCTGGAAAAAGAAAATTCAGTTCCAGCAGCCAGAAGGCATACGGATTCAAATTTCAAAACTACTTCTTAGAAAAATAGAGCACTCAACAGGGCCCAGGGGCTGCATTCTTGCAGGAATCCTAGCATCCCCTCCAATTCACAGCTGGGAGCGAGAAGCTGGGCTCATACAGCGCTCGCCTACAGACCACAAAACGGGAACACAAGCAGAAATCCTTCTGCTTTCATACGGGCTCCCTCCAATTTTTTCAAGCCCTGGTAACTACATACCACATACCACAGCCCTTATGCTCCTCCATCAGACGCTAAAAGGGAGAATCTACAACCCCGACAAGTTTATCTGTCTGCATCCCTGTTCCTAACACACCATAAGAGGGCTTCCATTGAAGAAAGGGAGACTTGGTTTACATAAGGGCAAGTTTTTTTTAGCTTTCTAACCAGCAAAGAGTTGAACGGTTGAATAAACTGCCAAGGGAGACTATAGAGCTGTCCCTCTCCGAGGTTTTTGAGAAGCTGCCAGACAAACACTGGTCAGGAATGGTTTAGGTAGACCTGACCCTGCCTCAGGGCTGGGGAAAGAGGCTACATGACCCTTCGGTCCCATCCAACCTATTTCTAAGATTCCTTTGTAGGACTTTTGTCCGTGCGTGCATGTCTAACAGAGGCTTGCCCTATTAAAAGCCTGCTATTTCGCTGCTCCAGTGACACATCTGATCCTAAAGCACACAACAGGGATGTCCCGTTGGCTCATACTCCACAAAGGTTCAGTTAAAGGCAGGCCAAAATGAAAGGGAAAAAACCATTAAGCGAAATGCAAACTTCACCAGGAGGTGACACCTAAGGCACATCAAGCATTGGAACAGGCTGCCCAGGGAAGTGGTGGAGTTATTTAAAAGACATGTAGGCGTGGTGCTGAGGGACATGGTTTAGTGGTGGACTTGGCCGTGTTAGGTTGCTGGTTGGACTCAATGATCTTAAAGGTCCCTTCCAACCTAGACGACTCTGTGATTCCATGATCACAACCTCGGGCACAACGCAGGTCAGAAGAGTTGGCTGGAGCTGCCCGGTCAGCTGTACCCTCTCCTCCCATCCTTTTGCAGCACACCATTTCCCATCACAGCACTGCCAGGAGCAGAGTAAGGACAAAGAGGCCTCCTTCCTTCCTACAGCTGCCCAACGATGTCAAAAACATTTGAGAAAAATAATGAAAAAAACCCAACAATGATCCCCATATGTCCAACAAGCTTTCTGGAGTTCTGCGGGTGGGTTCGCTGCCCGGTTTCACTTGCAGACTCCAGATGGTGGGCTTCCACTTTTCTCAGCAGCCCATTCAGATTTATAGCACTTTAAACCCAATCTGCGTGATTCATTTGCTTCCAATAAAAAAGACAAAGGTAGTTTGTGCAGTGCACAAACCTGAGCTATGTGACAGCTTTTTCTACTTTGGCTCTGCTCAACTGGTTGGTTCCTTCATAGAAATTAAATAACTGAATTCAAGATAGCAGGAGTCACTGAAGCAAAGTTCCTGCTCCATCTCTTCACTTCTATCCTTTGCTTTTCAGGAGTCCTTCAGGCCTGTAACAGACATACTGCAGGGAACTCCTATTGAATGAGAGAGGTTGAAAAGGAAGAGGCATCAAAAGAAGCTGTTAACTATTTCTTTAACTTTTAGGAGAGCAAGAAGCTTCTGGCTTTCTTATTTCTTTCTCAACAGGATATTAAATTGTAGTTCAGCCTTATATAAATGCTTTCCCCCTCTTCTAAATATCTCAAAATGTTTGGAAAGATGAAACGTCGCACGTCAATCCTTTCTGTATGACATCCCACCCTGCAGGGGAGCCGAGAAGCTGGAAGAACCAACCAAAGCAAGGACTCTTACACTTTGCACTTGGGGTTTCTGTGGTTGTCCCACCTGCAGCCAGGCTACTGAGAAAACATCACGGTTTGCACGACAGGTATGATTCTACATGCTCTTCTTTAAACCTTGTCAGAAACTGGTGGAAGGCTGGTCAGAACTTGTGATGAACCTAACAGGTTGTGTGTAAGCCACATCTCTCTCCTTAAAACCAAGGCAAAGAGTTCAAAAAACTCTAGCCTTGTTCTCGAGAGCACTACAGCCATCTTGAAAACTGAACTGAGTTTAAAAATAATGCAATTGTCAAAAATATGAAATCCAAAATAGAACACTTCATAAATAAAAATCCACAAGAAAGTGAGCTCACTGCATATTTCACCTTTATATTCCTTCTTCATTCAACATTTTAATGCTGGATCGTGCAAGATTTTACTGTTATTGACAATGTTTTAGAAAGCTCCTTTCAGGCAACCAAACTGCTCGACTAGGATGTTTCCACAGAAGACATTTGTTGCTGTAAAATTCCCATCTGGATTTTTGCAAAAATCACCGATACGGATGAGCTTCATGTAAATATATTTGTGCTTAAAGAGGTATGCGCTGGAGTATTTCCTGAAAGAGAAGTCGGCAAAAACAAGCGTAATTCCCAGCGGTTAGCAAGCTCAGGAATTCTGAACGTGTGTTTTTAAGGTACTGCAGATCAAGCAGAGTGAAAGTTTTAACTAAACTTTGAGAGACAGAAATCTGCCATGGATGGCTGGATCCAAAATAATTGGTTGGAAGTAACTCTGGTGCAGTGGCTGAGAGCAGAAGCATCTCATGATAAATCAGCAGACTATTATGCCATCACTGGCCTGCAGCTTCACTATAAATAAAAATGAAAAACGGTGTCTGAGAAAACACCACTAGGAACTTTTATCTGCTTCCCCAATTGCTCAGCCTCAGCGCATCGCAAGTGCTAAGGTCATGCCTTTTTGTAGCTCAAGAACAACTAAAAGCAAGAGAGGAGCAAAATAGGCAAGAGAACAGGAGCAGAAGACCAGGGCTGAAGGGTCAGACGACACAACAGACTTAACATCAAAAGAGAGAGACTGATGCAATAAGCAGGACACGAAGGACTTGGGAAGGGAGGCACGAACATTACTGCCTTCCTTTCTCCCCACCACCACCGAAAGTATTAACTGTCCATTCAAACGACAAATATATTATGCATTTTGTAGGAGAAAAGGCATGAAAATTCACTCCAGACAGCCCACAGAGAAAATGCATCCATGTTTAAGCAGGAAAACAAATTTCCTTCTCTTTGCATTTATCAGCAACATTAGCACATGAAACAAAACCTAAAGCATTTTAATTGAAATAGCATTACCTTTTGGAAGTCATCCAGCCAAATCAAGCAAACTGACCATCACCGTGAGTCCTACAAGGCTAAGCAATGAAGGAGCCCCCAGGTAAGTAAGGAAAAGCTTCCCTTAAATTATGTTTCTATAACTGCTTTGAAGAAAGAAACCCACAGTAAATAAATGGTCGCATTTTACTTCTCCCCAAGCAGCTGCAAACTGAACAGGTATTATTGCAACTGGATGACATTGCACCTGGAAGCACGCAAGTGCAGCTTGGAGTAACGATGCAGTGAAATGCTGACAGCAAAGTACACACCTTGGCATTGATATATGGGTCAAAGGGGCCGTACTTTTTGAGTTCTTTGATCTCAAGAGCATTCTACAAAAAGGAAGAGGAAAAAGAAAAAAATGTGATAATGAAATGGGTGAGATATAGCAACAAAGCAAATGGGTGACTCCCAAGGGGTGGAAATGACAGAACACAGCATCTTGTTCCAGTCAAAGCTATTAACAGCAGAAGCCATTCCAGCTGCTGGTTCCTGTAACTTGAACCGCTGTGCATTTCATTTACAAGACTCCAAACACAAGCAGCACAGGCTACTCAGCTGACTTTTCTCACTTAAAAAGGCTCCTACTAAACAGACATTAACGAAACATTACCTGGAAGGATTACACTAAGCTTTTAATCTTTTGCAAAGGTTTCCCCTGTACCTGTCCTACCCAGAGCAGAACCGTTTACACTCAGGGCCCTCGGTCAATTCCTATCAGATTGATTGTAAACAGCTAACTGCACTTCTCAAATTTGTTGCAACAGACTGAATGCCTGCAGCTGTGCCTGAAGACATCATTAACCACAGGCCCAAGCTGGAAAACTATCAAAGACATTAAAACACACACTTTTAGTTACTTCTGCTCAAAGGAGGAGTGGTAGTGAATAGTATTACCACCGTATTTTTCATTTTGTGATGCTTTAGAAGCAACCATTTAGCCTTGGCGCAGCCTGGTGTGCTAAGTTAGCCATCTTACACTGAGGAACAGAAAACTTAAGCATGGCACTTTGGTCCCCACAAAGTATGGCTGGAAGCAGGACTAGGACTCCTAAACCCAACTCCAAAGGGAGTTTGCTCCTCAGCTTCTGAAAAGTATACACTGCGGAACAAAATGAAACAGCAGAAACTCACAGTTCCCAGCTGCTCATCTTGCCTTTGACAGATTTTGCTGAACTTGAGCCATAGGTATCTGACCGACTTGTGAATTAACTTCTGAATGAATATACATTTTTAATCTTGTGGTACTAAGGCAGACAAACTTATTTTGGTTTATTCCTCTCCTCCTGGACGAAAACCTGAGTGGTTTAGGAGTTGATTCACAGGGACATTAGATATTCCTGCCTCAGGGACAGGACAACCAAGGGCTCTTGTAGCTTTAACCACCCGATTTGGATCTGTTACTGCAGGTCTGCCCAAGCTCCCTCAGCCACAAGTGGTGCAGTAACGCTGCTCAGCTGGCCTCGCTCACTAAACCAGTTACCGTATCCAAAACTCTTTAACAAAAGAAATATTTCAGTCTTCCAGCAGTAGCATTTCAGAAGTTCCCTGGAATTGTAAGATACCTGCTGACTTCCACAGGGAAGTTAACACGGGAGCCAGCCCTCCCAGGTGGACACAGCAGCCCCTGTACAGAATCTGCTTCCTAGACCAAAAACAATCAGCTTGACAAAGGGAAGAAATCCATCAGATTTTTTTTTTCTTGCCTGATCGAGAAAATAATTCTTTAAGATTAAGCTAGGGATTTATGTGGGGGCAAGTAGGGTTAAAATGATCTTATAACTTACAAATTAGTTAACTGGAGCAAGTGCTAGAGACAAGCCAGGAGAGTAGCTAAGAGAGCATGGCCAAACAAAGACTAAACAAAGCTGCTTTGATGAGGTCCCAAAGAAGGGAGCCAGTGTGTCCTTTGACAGAACTAGAAACCTTCTCAGCTATCCAGCAACTGAAAGGAAAAACTACGGGTTAGTTTTAGAAGCCCAGTATGAAAGCAGGAGACCACTGCGAGGTGTTGAGTGGTTCTCATATTTATCTATCTCTACATAAACATATATACCTTACTCATTCAACCACTAACTCAGAACTGAAGGTGTTTTCTTTAGGCAGTGCCTTTCTCATCCCATTAGCAAGCAGGACTTTATAACAATTGCTACTAGTTTGGGAAGGGTCAGAGACAGCTGAAGTAGTCTCTCTCCATCCGAGGGAAGCAACTCAACAATATATTAGAGAAAAACAGGCAGACCTGCTCATTCACTTTAGTATGTGAAGGTCCCTGGTGGATCAGGAGCTTCACTATGTCTGCATCTCCCTTCCAAGCTGCCAGGTGAAGAGGGTAACAGCCTTTACAGTCTGCTACGTTGGTTAGTGCATCATTCCTCAGCAGAACTTCCACCACATCTCTGCAAGAGAAGGAAACTTGAGTCCATATGATATTCAGTCCTCGTTTCACAGCTTACATTCTGCAGTAAGTATTTTACAAAAAGTTTATCTGAAAAAGACTACTTCAGAGATCCTCTTGAAATGTGATTTTAAAGCATTCCTATTAAACGCTGCCCGAGGAGGGGGTGGGAGGGGGGGAGAAGGCAAGACTGCTGAGATAAGATCAGGAGAGATCTGTTACCTTCATACTAACGGAGCTGAGCAGGGACTGAAGGCGTCCACAAGCCACTCTGGCAAAAAGTGGATTGCACCAGCACAATGAATATGAATAAAGACTGTAACTCTATTCAATTTCTCAATATCTTACACAGCAATGAACAATACAAGATTTACCACGCTGAAGACTGGAGTTACTCAAAAATGTAACGTGCACGAAAGCAAATTTTAAGTGGTGCAGGCACAGCAACACATTGGACACTAGACAGACTGCAGAGGACTGTTACTGGACAAGCCACTTTTAATATTTTGTTCTATCTTATCCCAATTGCTTATAAATAAGAGTGGCTGAAAGCCTCAGTATTTCGCCAAATTTTTGGAGATGATGCTCATGCTGTGCAGCAGCCAGTGCCTCTATAGCTTCACTGCCCTGATGTTCTTCACTTTTCGTCCTGAAGATGGTGTAGTGTTGCACCATCGTCACATTTTCAGCGGAAAGAGCATTAGGCTGGTGAATGAATTACGCAGAAACCGTAGCTTGTAAAGCACACAGGATCCCCTAGGATCAAAGGCATTATAAGATGACTCACTTATGACCATTCAAAGCAGCATGGTGCAGTGGAGTGTATCCAGTACTGTCAACGCAGTTCACATTTGGCCCTCTCCAGATGCTGCAAGACAGAAAACATACAGGGAACACTTAGGCATACACTAAACAGACGGACACCAGGCAAGGACAAGTTTCAGCAGAGTTCTCACACCAAGGTGGTTATCTGGAAGCAAACCAGCGGCTGGACGGCTGTGGTTAAGAGCAGTAATACAGAGAACAGACGGCACAGCACTGCGTCGAGCAGAGGGGTTAGTGTCACAAAGCACACAGCCGGTACAGGGATCCGCCGCGCGATGCTTTATCAGACCATCCGGGTTTTAAATCAGAGCTCCCACGTTCTCCTGCTACTAGGCATCTTTCAGCCATAAATGTGCTTGGCAAAAAGCATCTTCAGAAGAACACGTGCCTATTAAAGTTAACCACAAGAGACAGTAAAGCATCAACCCACTGCTAATTCACACCCCCTGAAGAATTTTGATGGGTCTGGGAAACCCTCTTCCCTCCATGGCAAGAATCACTAGGGGTGTAAGTTGAAGACTGTGGGATACAGAGCCTGCTCTTGGCCACCAGTGCGATTCCACGCTGACTGCTTACTGTCCAAAAATCATTTCCATCTGACAGCTGTTGGCAGCCTATATGAACGAGTAGGTGGTCTCCGAGCACTTCTGAGAACATTGTTAAACTTCCCTCCCTTGTTCAAACGTCAAACACCAAGGATTTAAGGATTAACCCTGTAGAGGATTAATCTTCCCTCTAACCCCTGCAAGGTGTCCCATTTGAAACAGTGGAGAAACGCGCGTGTAAGAAGCTGGCACCGCTCTTGAGCTTGCTGTCACAGGAGCTTGGTTTCTCCTGCCACCCCTCACCGGTGATACCACCCTCTCCCAGCAAGGGCACGCGAACTCAAATCAGCATGTTCTTATAAGCAAATTGAAACCGTTCGCCTTTCCTGAAGATGGCCCTCTCCATTACAGCCCATCATTCCTTGTATGCTGGCCTGCTTTAAAGTTAATACTTTCAAATATTATACAGGATTTATTATAAGCCTAGACAACGCTTTTGCTGATACAGTACATTTTCCTGCATTGTTTTCTCTAACTAGGGGTAGAACTTAACAGCACCCTCTGATCCCCAATTTAACTTGTTTAAAATAAATTCAATTGCTGCTTTTCATGAAGCAGGCCCTTCCCGATCATTTCATTTCCTCCCCAGCACGTAATCACTACGACTCATTGTACGACACAGAGGCAGCCCAAGCAGTAACTGGGTTTTCTAAAATAACAGTCATTACTAGAGGGCTCCTGGCCAGAAAAAACTCATTACCAACAGTGTATAAAAGCAGCAGGAAAGGCACCAAACCAACAGGAATCTCGTGCAGACCAAGTGGAAATTCAGAAGTAAACTAAGCAGCACGCTTACTCTCAAGCACGTTTCAGGTGGGATTCAGGAACACGCTCTGAAACGGAAAGTCTCTCCCCTCCAAGCGACTCCTGATCCGGCAGAGCATTATAAAAGGCTTTGAGTCCTGAGACAGATGGAAGCTTCACTAGAGGAGAGGCAGCTACGGGGAACCTTCATCCAAGAGGAGAGGGAAGTAAGCCACAAAATCCAATTTGCAAAGGATCAGAAGGCTTATCCAGAGGCATTCCCACACACTGTCCCGCACTTCGGAAGTGAATGGCAAACCAATACACGCATGCAATGCATTTCAAGTGCTTCTCGCATCATCTGTGGGATGATGGCTTAAACTATGTCCAGAAGATATGCAAGACACCAAAAAACCCCATCAGATGGAATCCAGGAGGTGTCCTACCCCATCCAGCTGCAACAGTCCTGAAGTACGAAGGGGACCTGAGTAATTCTCAGGCTCTGGTTTATTTTTGGCAGTGGGCTCATGCAGTGCGGTTGCCCAAATAATTTATTGCTGGATTTAAAGCGGCAATTAATGGTTATAACTAGTGCCAGAGAGACTTGCGTGTAGTCTGGAGCAGTTTGAAACACTGTGGCTGCGCATCCCCTTGCGCAGGCTGCTAACCAGACCAAAACCAGAGAGTCCAGTGGTGTTACATATTAAACAGAGCTGTGTTTTGATGCTGAGCTCAAAAAGCTTCAGGGTGTACGTATGAAAAAAGCAGCAGCATTTAATAAATGTATTTCTTTCAGCTGAAGTTATGAAGGAAGGAAAACCAATGTTAATGACGTTATGGGCATAAACCAAGTCACTTGCTCAAAGCAATCCACCCGGTCGGCAGCAAGACCAGGGACTGGAGCCCAGGATACCCGTCTCCACCAGAACATGGTCTCCCTGTGAGAAAACACTTCCATAAACTTCCTTAGAAATTTTCTGGTTAACGCTTTAGAGTCAAATGCAAAGTTCAGTCAAGGAAGTGGGAGGAGGAGAAAAGCTGGAGTCCAGGATGGAGCTGGTTCAACAGCGAGTGCTGGGTACTGCAGAAATCAAGTGCTAAGATTTTAAGATATTCTTTAAAAAAAAAAAAAAAAAAAAAAAATCTGCTGTGTCCTTTCCTCCCCCTTGCCCTTTTATTCTTGCAAATAAAGAAAGCTTTTATCAAAGAAAGGTCAAATCACCCAGAAGTTCAGACTGAAAGGATCCAAGAAGAGAACTATTTATATTCAGATGTGAGGACTGAAGTGAAGTGTATCAGTCTCTTCCCTCCAGCTCTGCTAGGAAGGCCATACAGTTCTCCTGAGTTAACAGAAACCAAATCTTTCACCCCATTTTTATTTATGCAATGCATAGCGTTACAACGACAAAGATAAGATCCCAAGCTTCTCATGTTAGATCTAAACACAGGAAAATAACTCCACAATGGTCCGCAGAAACCAGGAGTTGGAAAAACACTACCACGGGAATGTTACTTCTGAAAGACACTGCGATTCCTGCAGAGCACTACTTGCAGTGCCTGACACATCTGATCCCAATGACATCAGGCAAAATCCCTAGGAACTGTGGCAGAACTACTGGAAACAAAGCCCAGGCTCTAATCTGAAATATTAGGAAAACCCCCTCAGACCACTTGGGGAGGAGGTGGGTAGTCTGGGATTAAAATTGGATCTTCCGAAGTGAGGAGTTAGTCAGGTCTTTTCAGGCCAGACAGGGAAATTTAAAGAGGTTTAAGTCAACAGGAACAACCCAGCAAGACTTTGAGGTGTCAGGCTCATGGGTACGGGGAGCCCCGTTCAGCCAGCCCCACTTTGGGAACTCATATCAGCCAAATAAATACAGAATAGTGACTAACTCCTCTTGGGTCAGCCCAGTGCGAGCACATGTCACAACACGGAGAACAATAAAAATTATACATTAAGATTCACCTAAGTGGGTTTTATGGAGGCACCAATAAAAAAAAAAAAAATCACCACAGGGCACTCAGGAGTCCGCAGCAGCTGGGCAGGCTCCATCCCTTTCAGAGGGGTTTCCCCTTCCAGTCGCTAACCTCCCGCTGGGCCACAGCACAGATGCTCACCGCAAGGCCCAGGGCCAGCATCTCCACCTAGAACGCATTACCTCCAATGGCCTGCAGATGAGAAATGAAATGAGAAAGAGATGAGAGCTTATTTACGGCGCTGTGAGATCACGCAGGGGTAAAGCCTGAATCATTTTATCTTAACAATACCTACTTACAGACCCGTCGCCCTGATTTTACAAGGCAGAGGGGAAGTAATTCGAAACAGGGCAGGATAAACGTTGCCTTCAGCAAAAATAGACAAGACAGAACAAAATGCAGGAAATCCTAACGCCAGATCACTGTGATACTCTTCGAGCTTTGCAAGCTGGGTGTAGACGACAACTCTGGAAGCCACGAGGGCTCTACTCCTTGCTGCACTACATAGCCCTGGGCAAAGCTCTGCTGCCAGACCTCGGTTTTCCCCATCTGTAAAATGGAAATGCAGCATTGAGAGAAGCAGAGTACAAAGCCAAGTACTCTCTACGTACAGTGTGATTTTGGGCTGTTTCTGATTAAACAGAAAAACAGATCCCGGCACAGGAAGGAGAATACTGTAAATACAAGTCTCCAATAAAGCTCAGAGAAGGTCTGGAGCCAATTCGGCTACCACCGTTTGCTTTTTCTCCCCCAACCCCCCAAAACCCCTTCACATCAAAGAGAGGGTTTGCTTTTATATTAGCGGTCTCCATTATGAAAGCAAACTTCTTAAATTGTTACCTAGATTCCACCTCCCTCTTGGTGCACCAGGGTAGTGTTCTAACAATGTTTCTGACTTATCTGTTTAAGGCAACTAAGACTGAACATTATGGATAGAAGAAAAGCTCTGAAAGTTGCAAAATCTACTCTGTTCAAACTAATTCTTCAGTTTTCTCTTACTCCATGATTCAGCAAGTGCCGCAGCCTTTTAAATAAAGCTTCCTGTTCGTAAAAATTGCTGAATAAAGCACATTGCTCTAGGTCATGACAAAACCCAATGGTTCCTTTAAACAAGACCATATTTGTCCTCTTGCTTTTCCATTTCTTCCTTCCTGACTGTAGTAACTTTACTCACCAAATTGTCTGGGTCAGTGGGCTAGAGCAAAGGCCAAGCCACCTAAAAAACAACGCAATGTTTTCAAGTCAAAGGATGAGCGTGAGAGCCGATTTATAGTCTCACTTATCTGGATTACAGAAGCACCCAGAGACTTCAGGGACTAGTGGTCTTCCTCGCGCAGAGCAGGCAGAGGCCATCGCTACCCTGTGTGTTTACACACTCAACACTAAAGAGGAAAGGCACCATACCGTCACTGCTTTAGAGACGAGAAACCAGTGCACAGGAGTGGCTCGGCCCAAGGTCACAAAGGAAGTTTCAAGTAGCTGAGAACTGGTCCCAGATGTTTGGAGACTTAGTCCAATGCCTTAGAGACAAACTGTCACGAGGGCAGTTAAGGCTGGAGGCGGATTAACTCCCAGTCCATCGCCCCGAAGGACATCACAAGCAAGTCAATACACACATCTCTGCTATTAATATCCACGCAACTGCTAGATTCTTGCATCTTTTGGTATTTCCTGCTTATAGACTGCTAATACAAACAACTCAAATGCTCTGTGCAAGACATTAGGTTTGGAAAGCGCACTTAAATGTTTCTGTAGAGCGAGAACGGCAGCGCGACGCCCATCTCCCCATGGCAGGGCTCACAACAGAGCCGCGACCCCTCTCCTTGCGTGCCTCAACCACTGGATAATGCAACAGCCTTTCCAAAAATAAACTGCTGATGCAAGGCTGGAGAAGATTAAAGCAGAGTATTCCTGGGGCAGGGGAGAGCGTGGCTAGATCCCAAGCCATACTTTCTCAGCCCCTCTTGGCAGGCTTCAGGAAAGACCGCCAAGAGCAATCCGGTTAGATTCCAGCTATCGGAGAGAATACAAAGGAAGCCAAAGCGCTGATCTTTGGCTTCTACACTCAGCTTCTTTGTCCAGATTCTTCCTTGCTATAAAGCAAGCAGTCAGTTGGGATGATTGCTCCCACCCAAAGCTCCTTGGCTGCCTTCTTCCTATACTCTTGTCCGCACTATCATCCTCTTACGCCTTTCACGTCCCCCTCTTCTCTCTGTTCAGCAGATTCCTTCTAAACTTGACTGTCCTCCACCCAACAAACCGAGGAACGTACAATCTGGGCATCTGCCTGGTCTGTTCTGCTCAGGCCCATAGAGTTTGCAGAGCGCGTAGCTCAACGGGAGCTTAATTCTGGCTGCCGCTTTCAGCTTATCGTAGAACACCTGACAAAAGAAAGACATGCTTTCTGCCTCTGTTAGTGTTTTCCACTAACTGCAGCAGAGGTGGCTTTAAAAGCAGAACATTTAAGAGCTTGGCATTGTCATCTTACAGCTGTAGCATCTTATCAGCTACAAAAACAAATTCAGACATACTATAGAAAACGTGGGTGGCCATTTAATAAAGCAGATAATTATATAATGCTTTGCAGAGAATTCAGGCATTTTAAACACACGCAGAAGTCTCACCTCACATTCCAGTCCTCCACAGGAAGCATTTGCTGTATATAAAATTCTCCCACTAGCATTACTACCTCCATTTTTCTATCGGAAAAAATAAAGTCCAGTAATCCACATTTAGCACTTCAAACATGATGATGCTGCCAGGCATTTTACAACCAAATACAGTAATTACCTTCTACCTGACGCAGAAGAGCTCCATTAAGGGCCAACGGGCTGCAAGGGGAGAGATAGATTGTTTTTGTTGGATTTGTTGTTTGAGTTTGGTTGTTGGGTTTGATTTTTTTTGTTGTTGTTGGCAACAATTCAGGACAAAATTTTCTTCTTGAGTGACAAGGCTAAAAATGCAACTTCATATGTTAAATGAGAGGGAAGAAGCTGAATGATCTGAGCTAATACTACACGTGCTTCTCAAACGCCTCTAGACTTGGGAAAACACACATGCAAGAACTGTCAGCAAGAATGCTATCCATAGATCATACAGCATGCCAGACCTCAGGAGAGCTGAAGGTCTCAACCAGCTTTTCACACTGAAAGAAGCAGGGAAGTCAGAGCAGAGTGTATTCCCAAAGCTGTCGGGAGAAGCGTGGAAAAATCCTTCACACTGCAAGCAGTAAGTTACATTGATAAATCTTGATGGCAAAATGAATCGGAAAAGGATTACAGAGCTTGAATGATTACAGGTAAATTAAAAAGCAGATGTGGATTTACAAGGTTGTCAGCCCTCCGACCACAGACAACTCAAAAGCTGCAATTCCGAGTGAGTCATCTTCAACTGGTTATGAGATATTACTGCCCACATTTCCTTCCGCTGGAACTCACCAGGTCCTCACTGCTGTGCTTAAAAAAAAAAATCTAAAATTAGAGGAAATGGTAGACCACTGACCCCACGCACAAGAATTAACTCACTGAGAGTATTGCACTGCCCGGCTGCTACAGCATCAGCACAGATTTACGCGCTGCTTTTAATACCTCTCTGTTCCAGAAAGCACCTATGGTACGTGCAAAATCACCACTGAAATGCCGTCAGTTTGGGGCTGCAAAGCAGAAATTTTCCTGGCAATTAACACGCAGGAGCAGGAAAGCAACACCTATAAGGAAAGAACATTGGGATCATAAACATCTGTGCAAAGCATCCAGTTTTCAAACACAAAAAGAACGAAACCGCCAGAGCAGACAAATCGATCCTACTGGGATTTGAACACACCATTCCAGGAAAACTGGATACTTGAGACACGGTGCATAGGTTAAAGTCAAAGTTAAGGGGCACGTGCAATTAACGTGCAGCCACTTGGAGCCTGTTGAACCTGGACGCAGCGGACTGGTGAGCATCATTCCTAAACCGACACCACGCTAACTCCAGGCTCCTCCCAAGACAGAAGTATGCCCACGTCTCCGCAGGGAAGACACTGTTAACGTGGGGACGACTCACTTCTTGCCATCAGCAGAGTCTCGACCTCGCAGCTACGGGATTAACGTTGTGTCAGCCCATGCAAAGCGGGACTAAACAGTAGAGGTTAACAAAACTATTTTCAGAGATCCACGGGACGGCAATACGAGATCTTACTGTCTCTGTTTTTCCACATTGTCGGAACATACCTTCTTTCCTGACAGAAATGTAGGCTTACACCAGACAGAGCTGAGTCAGGCAGTCAATCTACCAAGGAATGACAATTGTGTTTCCAATTAGAGCAAACAGGTGAAGACATGCAGAATATACACTGCAAAGAAGAATTCGGTGCCTGCTGGAGGTGCTTCTCCCCACTCTAACTGCAGGCAGCTATTTCCAGAAAATTCCTTTCAAGCGCACGAAAAGGAATACAGTTTCCCAGTGCATACGTTTCTGTGCACAAATACCTAAGAAATCTTGAAAACTAAACTCGGTGGAAGCCTGCTGAAAGCATTATATTGCAGCATAAAAAGATCTCCTCGAATGGGTAGTGTCCTCACCTAAGAGCAACTTCCAGATTTATGGACGTGCTTATAGGGAGCATTTGTTTATTTTGCAGCTGCAGTTGTGTATCAAGCAAGTTTTATGGAAGTAATAACTGCTTTCAACAGCTGTATCCACAAAACTCCCTTTAATTCGCACATGTAGGTCTGTTTGCATACAATGCACAGCTCTACGTGGCAGGGCACGCTCTCATCTCACCTAGTAGCTGCAGTATCAACTCACAATTCCCAGTGGACTTTGTTTCAACAGATGTTAGATCAAGTTTAGATCAGGATCTTTGTCAAGTACTCGACAGCATCTGCAAATTTTAACTACACATCCGCAACTTCTAATGGAAACATCCACCCAGAATTTCCTGGCACTCAAATTTTGAAGAGGGACAGTTAAGTGACAGTATAAGACTAGAGCTTCACCATCACACCAAACAGGAAAATTCATGGATATGTACACAAATCAAAGACAGGAGAGCAAATCTCTGGTCTCAGCTAGGTCTCTGGAAGGAAAGAGAGTGTGGCTGGAAGGAGAAACCACAGTACAGCTCTACAATGTTACAATAACAAAGAAAAATTGGGGGTGAATTTTTACTAGAGTGACTTTTTGCTCTCCTACACGCATCTGGATTTCTTCCAAAGTTTTGGCCAAAAGAAGTAGGTTTGGCACATGAGAAAAACATAACTCCCTCTAGAGCGGAGCTGCCACACCGCCCAGTTTCCAGCAGCGGGATGCAGAGCTGAAGTTTCCCCAAGAGACGAGAATCCATGCGTTCAGAAGGGGCGATGGTGGGAACGTGTCTTTGAGAACACAGCAGAGGAAGCAAACCACCTCCATGGGCATGCGCCAATAACGACAGTGTCGGGGTGATCACTGACCGAGTCCTCGAGGAGCCAGCGTGGCCATTCAACTCATGTACGGCAGCGTCCATCTGCACCCAGGCCGTTACGGGATGCTGGCCATTATCCCACTTGGTTCCTTTCCCCTTGCTCTCCAGAGACCACTTCCATCATGGCACGAGCAAGAAGGCGGTTCTGCTGCTATTTAATTGGTATCTGCACCTCCCCCAAACCACTACACACATCCTACCCATCAACTTGCTAATAACATCCAACCACTCGGAGGAGAGGCTTAAAAGCTTTTTTTCCTGAAATTCTCCTTGGCTTTTTTTACTGGAGGCAAAAAAAGTGACTCCAGCGAACAAGTGACTCTTCAGTGCCCACCATCACACTGAAATCCTGTGTATTTCCAACTCTGGGTCACATCTAGCTCACTGCAAAGAAATCCAGAGACACGCTTTTCAATGTGCCAGGAGGAGGAAGGCACATGCTTTACCTGTGGGAATTACAGGACTTCCAATTTACCTTCTATCACACTTAAGAAACAGACACGTAGACAACACAGTGAACCACTCCAACAGTGACAGACTAGCTTACGGTTACGGCTAACGCCACATTTAAGGCCCACGGTTATCCCCACCCTTCCCTGGAGTAGGGTACTTTCCATATTACTAAGCATGCTAAACTGGCGGACCAAATACGCAGGATAGATTAAAAGACTTAATCCTATTGCACTTAACGAAATACGCATGGAAGGAACGTGTTAATACCTGCAAGCAAGACAGAGCTGATGGTAAGCACAACTGAAAAAGCAGCTGCTGGGGGACACTGATGCCATGTAAAGTCTGAGCAGCAGGACAAACCTTTGGCCACCTCACCTCCCGCTACACCTTCCCTTGCCTCTACAGCATGAGGACCAGAACGAGGAGCTTCAAGCTTGAAAATTCTTGAAAGCCTCAGGGCTCGTTCTTAAGTACTTGCCAATTATTTGGCCATGCCAACTGTGTGGCACAAAAGTTAAGAGCTAAACATTAAGAGGATGAAACCCAATCCCTTCCCTACATCCCACCAGATAAATCAGAGCCAAAAAAAGTTTAACAAGGTGAATTGTCCTCAAAGCCAGAGTATCATGAGTTCAAGTACATGATGCCAGAAAGGATGGGGAAAAGTGGGGACATTAATAAGGGCAGGACACGTGAAAACGACCCAGCTGACACTGCACAACCCCACAACCCGGCCCGAGAGCTGTCGCAGCTCAGGCTCCCTCTTCGGACACTTGCTCTCCAGGTACCCAGCAGCGAAGGCAGAGCTACTGACAAGGGATTTGGGGGAAAATGCTCAGATTCAGTCGGACTTTCTGGCTGACACACAGCGACAGCCAGAGTCCGTGCCTGTCCCTCTGCACAGTATGAGACCCCAAGCTCCCACCCGTAAAGTGCTTCCACTTCGCCAGCTCATTTTCAGTGTGAAGCAATAGTTGGGAACAAAGATTGCTGACAGCGCCAGCCTCATTGCCCAACACCGACGGGCAGTTCAGCCAGCGTAAGGTGAATAGCGTGTTGTGAAAAAGCCAGCATTTCAACCAGGGGAGCAATACCGTGCAGCAACTCATCCTCTAACGGCCAAATTGGTCCTTCTCTTTATGAACGAGCAGAACCGCTCGCTCCTCAGATGCGGCGACTGGCTAAGGGCAGGCAGCAGGAAATCGGAATTTTCAGAGCGGCAGCAACCTCGTGAAGGATCAGTTCAGGAACTGTAAAAGGAAAACGGCAAGCTCATCTATTTCTCTCAAAAGCAGCCTACCAACTCCCGCTCCTCATTTCCAGGAGGAGGTTGTTTCGGGTCGGTGCAAGAACTACGACAACCACACGTTTAACTTCTGGGCTTGCAGGCTCACGCTATAAAGGGACAAGATAAGGTTGGCATCGCTAACAGAAAAGCATCCATCCAAGCTGAAGTTCCCCACTAGGAAGAGCGCAGCCCTACCCTTACAGATGCCTCCTGGCAGTGGAAATGCATTTCTTTAAACTTAATGTATGGCGGGGGGTGACAGTGGGGTCTGTCACCCCCTGCATTATGCAATGGAAGACAGAAAGGACAGGTCACGCGTGCGTGTTACGCTACATCAAAGAACCCCTCTGAGCAGAAGGCAAAATAAATAGCTGCAGGAGAGGGGAAAAAACAGGTCTGGTTTGAGTGCGTATGCTGCCCTTTATTCTTAAAAGCATTACAGACACTCGCTCTGCAATCTGCTCCCATTACAGGAGCATTTCCAGCTGATTACGTGCAATGGAGCAGAGTTCACGTACAACAGGGGCTCTGCATGTTGGCACTGACTACAGGGGCCAGACCTAAACAAAGCTTTTTCTGAAAGAAGTGCAAAAAAATTTCAACCACCGAGGCAGAGAAAGCCAAGCAGTGTCTTCCAGGAGAGCGGCCAGGAGCTTTGGTTTCTGCTGCTGGTCGGGAGCATCCCCCTCTCCATGCATGGTCCAAGGGCGGCGTGCGGGTAGGGGAAGACAAGGGAAAATGGGAGGGTGACATCAAAATGGCATCGCCCATAGGTCCTTTGCATCGGCAGCTCACAAACACCACCATGCCTGAGGACTTTGGCACTTAGGTCAACTGAAGACAAAACTCAGAAGAGATCAGGAGATTTCTGAAGGAAAGAGAAGGGAAAATGCTCACTGGAGTAATTTTAAAAAGAGAGTTTGCATTTAGCCTCTAATGCACATAATGGAATGCTAGCTGCTGTCTCCACTAATACTTCAAGAACAGTATTCTCAACCTGGAGTGCCTACACTTGTCAGGGAGCAAGCCTTGACCGCCCAACACACAGATGCAGGATTTTACCTGAAACACTGAAAAAGCTGCCCTGCTTTTTCTGGGTGGGGAAACTGACCTCCAAGAGAGGACAGAAATTTGACAGCATTTGCAAAATGCTTATAAACCTTTTAATAAGGTTTACTAAATACCAGTTTTGCAATGCATCCTCCTCTTTTGCATATGACTAGATGAGGGTTTGTGGATTGAGCAAAAGGAAGCGAAACATTCCTGCAGAAATTCAATAAACTGAGCAGCATTATGAACGTCATATAAAACAGCCTGGAGCTGACAATATCACAGAATTGCAAACTGGAACTAGCAGCATTGCTAAGGTAAGCGTTCCTCACTCTTCATTTGAAGCTAAGCTTCACTGTTTCCACAGTGCCGGAGAAGATGCAACTAAGTGGAATAAAATGGAGTATTAAAAAAAAAATAATAATTAGATGCAGAGAAAATCAGCAGGACACATCTAGGTGGTGCAGGCTCCCAAGTTCTGCTGAAGCACAATTCCTTAGAAAGGTGTCAGACTTTCCCTTTGCCTTCCCTCCATCCAGAGAAATGGAAGCAACCACAAATTCCTAATCGAAAAATACCACGCAGCTCATGCTGCAGCGCTGAGCTGGCTACAGCTGGCAACCTCGCACTGTATTTTCCCTCCCCCTTTTTCTTTTGTGAAATGATTTAACAAGCTACAGAATCCCAAGAGACATGACAGTCAAACAACAGAAATAGAGCATCGTGTCTTGAACTATACATGTCCATCTGCACTGTTTCCTTTTGACACACACACAAAAGGTCCAAGTTTGGAGTAAAAATGTTGCCAAAAGGAACTTGTGCAAAAGAAAATTCTGGCAGAGCGCATTTCATTCCCACCGCCTGTCATTCCCCCTGGATGGGGGGAATTGATGCACCAATTAAGTGTTTCGGGATGGCAGAAAATGTGTCACCCTCTGCTAGCTGTCTACTCTGCAAAACAGCTACATGCTTATTGTCAGATGAAATCAAAAGGATTACAACAAGTCAAAGTTGTTTTTTTTTTTCCCCAGCACCCACGGTGACCTGATCCAATATGCATCTCCGTGGGAATTTGGGATTCCTCGCAGGGAACCTTCTACCTAGAAGCACGCAGGAAAGGTGATACCTTTATTTAAATACGGACACCCTCCTCCTGGTTAAGTCTTCGATACGCTCTATATGGAGAAGATTAACATGCCTCCATCCCCCAGGGCCAAACAGACTGCTCAAAAGGCCTGCCCTCTCCCCGCTCCAGCCCACGGCAGCCCGGCTCTGATGCTCCATTTGGCCACTGTGCCCTCCAGCCTAGGCAAAGCCATCTCCACTCTGTGCCTTATCACCCCGAAACCACGCCAGCCTGCTCACTCCCACAGCAAACCGGTTCTTCCTTTTCAGACTGGTTGCTGCCTCCAACCGATGCCCAAAAGGCTGAACAGCGGTGCTTGTGTCTGACCTGGAGTAGTTGAGAAACAGGTAAATAGGCCAAGTAAAGCAGAGCCAGAGAAACAAAGATTCAGAGACCGAATTACCCCTTCCCTACATCAATTAAAAAGCAAATGCAATTATTTTGTACCAATAACTGCATCTAGAGTGCACTTTTGCCTTAGGGAGATTTAAAAAAAAAAAAAATGAGATGGAGGCTCGTACAACATCCCATTTCCCTCATGACGTTGCCAAGATCAGTGACACAAAGGCTTTGAATTCACACCGGCATTGAAGCGCTGAATTGTTCAGACAGGGGAAGAGGGCACTGCACACGCCGGGAGAGACTCACGGGGCACCGATCCCAGCACATTGAGTCAAGCAGGGAGAAACGTTAAGCAAAAAGGAAATCAGTCGCTCTGATAGCGAAGACTGAATGTAATGAGATGGGATAAGAGGCCCTCAAGGAAGGGAACATGGGACTGGAGAATTAAGAGCCCCGACAAAGCTTCCACTTAAGCATTTGGAGCAGACTTCGCCCTTCAACACAAGCCCCATCAGCCGTCAAGCCGTGTCACCCGCACAGCTCAATTTAAGCATGTATATCAAATCCCAGCGCTCTGGCTTAATCAGAAGTCCCTGAAGGCTAAAGAAAGACACGGCCGAGCAAGAAATTAACTGGCAACAATGCAGGACACAAACAAGGCAACTACATACCACGGCACTGACTCCAGATGAAATTCTTTCTTGATGAGCTTTTTAATTGGATGCCCAAAGAGCAAGTAACGGGGAAACGAGAGAGCAAAGGCAGTAAGGGTAAGAAGGCAAACAGGAAAGTGACCCTGTGGTGGCCTGGATGGGGACATTAGGGACACACCTGAGCAGTCATGTTCAACGAGCACTGCGATAAGCTCCTGCTCATTCTTGGTATGCATCAAGCAGACAGAGAAAGCATCAACTTTAGACAAGACAACAGTTCTTAAGAAAGCTTAAGAAAAGTAAGATGGAAATGAAACGGGACATCCTTTTCCTCTAGAAGCATCTGTGAAATCCGGCCCGTTAAAAAGCAGGCACGAGAGTGAACAGCCGAGGCACTAAATTATTTCTGAATCTTGAGATAGCTCCTATAAAGTTGTCATTACTTGTCTACGCTATCTGTAGAACAGAGATAAGGTTAGAGCTGAAAAATATGAGTGTGTAAGTCAGCCAACCAAATGATATGTATTAAATGTAAGGTCCTTTCCCTGCAAACTGCTTGTGAAGAGCTGTGGGAAGGCCAGAGGGGCAGGTACCGCTCCCCGGAGAGCCGGCAAGAGACATCCCTAACACTGGTAAACTGAATAAATAACGCAACAGGCAGCAAAGAGAGCTCTTTCTCACCCATTTCACTGTACACCTTAAGCTTCCAGGTTCTGTTTTCATCCACCTGCCAGATTCGATTTTCCCCAAGACGACAAGCTGGCCTCAAAGGGCATTTTTCCTCACCAGGGGGAAAGAAAAAAAAAAAAAAAAACCAACAAAACAAACCACATTTTCTTTGGGGAACATACACAACCTACGATAATACATTCCAAAACCCTTAAAATATTTCTGCCAACTTATTTGAAAGCATACAAAAACAGTTCTGGGCTTTTCCTCTGTTAAACGCAATTCTCCCAGCCAGAAGGTGCTTTTCGTGGCAGAGCCTTTCCCAGCCTAACGTTTTTAATGCACAGGAGGAATGTAAATATGCAAGTCAGACTACTAAATTATAAACTTATGCAGGGATAAAACTCTCCAGTATTTCAAACAATTTCAGGGTCATTGCAACTCTATCCCAGCAAATAATTATATCTCAGCTGTAACAACTTATAGCCATATAACTACCAGCATCCTAAAGGCATTTCAGATGGCTTCAAAAGCTTACCCACCACTGACAGTGACAGCTTTTGAGGCGGAAAGCACAAACTCCTTTTCTCAGACAGTAGCTCTGCATAGCTGTCTTGGAGCAGCACTGAAGACCATTAAATTGTACCCAACTTTCCTGAGGAATTTAGAAGAAAAAAGCACGTCAAGCACGAGCGAGTTGTGGAGAAAACCAGAATCATTAATTACCTCAAACTAAGATAACTTCAGCGACCAAAAACTCAAGTCTTGTGAAGCAGTTAAGGTCAATGCAAAAGCAAAAAAATACCTTGCTATATATTTATGCACACACAATTTAAATGCAACATTTAACATTCAAAATTTTAATTCAAGATTCAAGTTTCTCCTATTTGTCAACCGCACCCCAAGAGCCGACATTCACCCGTTTCATCTTTGCGTCTGAAAAACTGGTTCCAGATGATGCCAACCAACGAGCCCGCAGCAGCACCCGCGCTGCAGCACCCGGCACGTGGGGACACAGGAAATCATTAAAGCCTAACGAGAGTAACTCGGCTTAGAAATGCCACATTCACCAGGATGAAACTCCGGGCGCTATAAATGGTGGTAAGAATGAGAAGACCAAGGCGAACAGCAACTTGCCTCTCTTCCGAGTCATTCAGAAGTTGTACTTAGGATCCAGAGCAGCTTTGGGCTCTCATTTCTGGGCTTGACAGGGAAGCTGGGCTGGACTTCTTATAGCAGCTCCCCTGCAGCCAAGCGTTTCCAGCGCTAACCTCAGCACAGACACCGAACGCCGTGTTCGAATGACGTCTTCCAACTTGGATAATCAGAAAGACAGCACTTTAGGGTTCTTTTTAACCAACACTCTTCTTCTTAAGGTCTTTATTTTCAGCGAAAAGGAATGTCAAGGACACATCCTGTTTCACTCTTTCTGTGAAATAATTCCCGTTGAGGTTAAAGGAAATATTTCCAAAATGCCAAATCCAGCACTAATTACACACGTCCTCCAAGTTCTCTGTGTTTTCAGCTGTTTCTAACTCAATGGAGATGAGCCATGGGAGTTCAGACATATGGCTTCAGATTCCACCAGGCTGAAACCAGGCTGTAAGGTGAGCCCAACGTCACGAAGCAAATGCAAGTAATTTTAAATCACACAAAGGTAGTTACTAACAACACTGCAAGACAACCAGAAGTCATCCGCAGGGGCCCACAGGATGAATTGAGGTCATTTAAATGTCTGTTACATGACAGCCAACACTTTGTCAGACTTAACACTGTGTAGTGAGAAACCGTGGCTTGAAAAAACACTGGAAAGAACTACTAGTAAAAAAAACCAAGCCCACAGGACATACAGTCCCTTATTTCAGTCATCTGATGGACTTGACAACCCTTGCAACAGAACTAAGACCAGAATGCAAAGCTTTGAAGTCACCAGGGTTCAAGGCTTTATCATAATCCTGTTTCTGTTTCCTAAAAAAAATTGTGCTGATTTCTGAAACTAAGAGCAGTAAGGAAGGGTCTGCGGAACCCATTCGTACCACTGCATGGTCAGGCTTCAAACCTTACCAGGCATTATGTTTCTTTAATCGGATTACCTTTTAAAATCAGGCAATTTACTTTGTGATGCCAAACTTGAAAGGATTTCTCATAGTGTCTTAATTAGGATAAGGCAAAAGTCATTTCACCTAATTTCCAACCCACTTCAATATTAGATTTGAAAGACCACCTGTGACATCTTCAGCCTTGTTTGGCCAAAGAGTCTGAAAAACAGCAGGCAACAGGATTAGATATAAATCTAATGAGATAATGCATTTACATAATATTTATGGCACTCACTTTTAGACAAGGTTGTGTTCTTGCATCCTTAGTATGCAGCACTACAGACACTTCCTTTGAGCTGGAAAAAGCTTGAGGTTTATTTTTAAATTTAATTTCCCTTTAAAAGAAACCATGTGTTTAAATAACAAGGGAAGAGTGCTAATGTAATCTGCATTTACCAAACCTAAACAACATGAAGTCAATCTCTGCTTTTCCTTAAGCTAAATAACACGGACTCTCTCGGAGAGCCCGGTAAAAGCTTCACAAAAGCAACTTCTTCTGTAATTTCATTACCATCCTGCTAGTTTCAGATGTTTATACTGACTTTAATCTGAAACACTTCATAGCCATGCAAGGTGGGACATGTCATCAAGAACACATGCACATACACGTGGTCTCAGCACTTGGCATCTCAGGGTCTCCTAAACATTTAAGAAGTTCACCTTTACTAACCGTGGGGGAAAACAGCCACCTTAACACCACTGTACGTGCTAGACTCTGCTAAAATTCTTGGTTTAGGAAAAAGTAAAGTAAAAACCTACACAAATCTAAACACTGTATAGATAAAAATTGTTTTAAACTCAAGCACCTTATCCAGCAGCCTGGATTTTCTTCCAGGATACAAAATCTAGAGAAAACTCTGCCCTGGCACATGTTGTTACGGAGCATCCAGCTCCATATCCAGTTTGAGTTAAAGGGTAATCAAGAAAACTTAGCTCAGATATTCATCCAAACTTCTCAAAGGCCATCTCCCAGTTCACGCAACCAAGAGATTCCCTGCTCAACCTTGAACAGTTCTCAAGCGAGTCGTGGTGATTCACTGCAGGACAGAAAGTCATTTTAAATTCAGGTTTAAAAATGTGCACTTGACAAGATAAACACCGAGGTACTGGATGGCATTAAAGCACTGCCTCACTTTAAGCAGGGCATTTCCCCACCCAGGGGAGGGTGGCAGGCAAGTTCAGAAAGCAGTCTTTTGGGAAATAGGATATAAATAGCTCTAAGGAGGCTTTCTGGGTTTTGCACAGGAGAGAGGGCACGTTCACACACTCTAGCACCAACTTCCTTCTAAATGCAGCTCACATTTTCCTGCCCTCCATCTTTAATTAAGCATTTTACCCCTTCATCAGTCTATCAAAGATCTTTCTTTTGCTGACAGCTACAGTCCCAGGTGGACTAACATTTCAATTTATGTTTTTCTCCCTTCCGCAGAGAGCAGCTGTATTAGCTTCTCCAGGCTGTTGCTATAGAAACAAATCAATCTGCAACAGTTTTATTTTTACCAGTTTCTGCGAAATAGGATTTATCTCATTTCCATGACTAAGCTGTATTCCAGAGCGAGCTCTTTGGGACAGTGACAGTGCCATCTCAGCATCGGACAGGACCTCGTACCTGTGTCAATGACAAGAGGAAATGGCCATCACCCTTATTGAAACGCACCTTCTTCATTCCAAGAGGACACTTCACCTTGAAACTACTCCCCTTAGCCAGAGCATTTCTGAGATGCAGCTGCATCCGTGGAGCGGAAAAGAGCAGAGCAGTGGATGGCACAGCCTGGAAGACCAGGGACGTGCTGGGAAAGCTCAGCAGAGCCCCCACCAGAAAGCTCGAGCACCCACCAGATGTCAAGCACTCTCCACACAGGCAGAAGCATCGCCTTCATTGAGTCCCCACAAAGAGCTGCACATGCAGGCTGAATTCAGCTCAGTGGGAGCTCCTCATGAAAGGCGAAGGGCTCACATGGGAGTCGAGGCATTAACACATGTTATCTGCTGCTAGCCAGCGAAGCAGCCCCTCCGGGCGCCGCGATGGAAGGAGCTCAGCCTCCAGGAACTTGTCTTATCCTTGTCCAAGTACAGCTGGAAGAGGGCTTTCCCTTTTGGTTTGGGATGAACGCAGGTGTAATCCGCATGTATTACCTCTATTCTGTATCACATCTTTCACTTTTGTCTTCTATATCTGCTTGCTTTTCCTACAAACTCACTAAAACAATGTATTATATTTAAAAAATAACCCAAACGCTGGATGAACATTGTTTCCTGGCTCAGCTGCTCCTAATATATCAAACACTGCTTCATACATTCATCTTGAGAAAGTTCAGTTCTCTGCCAAACATCCTTAATCAGCCGGAGTAGCGCTGGACCCACGTCACAAAGCTGAACAGCTCCACTTCCATAAATACACGCTATTTAGGCAGTCCATATGCAGATACGAATTCCTGCACGCAGAGACCTGCAGCAGGACCACTGCTCTCCAAGTGAAAGAGGAGGGGAGGGGAGATCCTGCTCCTCCATACTGTCACCTGCAGGATTCTGCCATTCCCCCCCTGTTGGATCCAGGAACCATGCAGCCTCACGAAACAAAAGTTTTCTGTTAGATCAGCCAGCTGGAGTGATTCACTCTGGCACAGCCACGCAACAACTCAAATGACTATCAGGGAAAGAAGATGGGGGAGGACAAGACCACCGCTCTCAGCGACTAACTGCTGGACAAGCTTAGTTGTAACCTTCAAATTTCACTATTAAGCGCCAAAACCCGTTTGTTAAACATCCAGCGTCCAGCTGAACTCTGCACAGCTCCTGCCTTTGGAACACAGAGCACTCTGGTTGTACTCAAATCTGCAGTGACATTTCTTCAGTTTCGGGACCGCAGACAAAAGTAGAGGGGAACAAGGCTGTGGAAATGTCAGTATCTCATTGCTCAGATATCCCGTATTTGTTTACATGCATAGTTGTGGTTTTGGTCCTGAAATTCCTCCACACAGCTCAATGGTAGGATAAAAAGTTGGGGTATACAGATCAAAAAGCCATCAGAGAATCTCACAAACATCCACTCAGTCCACTCAAGCCTCACAAGCATCCACTCTGCCATCAAGGTAAACACAAAGAAATCCCCCTGCATGAACACACTGGATGCGGCCGCTAATTCCGGCATCAATAACGACAGCCCTAAAGTCTTCAAGATGCAAATTTCAAGACCGCACCTGGCATTTTAACCGAACCATCAGTGCCTGGCTCAAACCGCTCCTGCGGGCACCCTGAACACAAACACCTTCTCGGTCCTTGAGCTTCTTACAGCTGTTTCGGACACCCCAGCCAGCTCTTGAGCCAGTCTTGTTCAGGGCATGGAAAATAAGCACACTGCATGTCATGGATGCATTTTGCTGTTCCTCCCATGATGGGGCGGAGCACAAACCTTATGTGAGCCCTGCGAATGCTAAGAGCTGTAAAATGATGCTCCTGGGAAGGAGGGTAACCTAGCAATTGGAAAAACCACCCTGGGAGCCCTGCCTCCTCCCTCTGCTCCTGCCCCAGCCCCCTGCGATGCACGGGGATACTGCAGCCATTTCAATCCTGGCATCCATCAACAGGCGGTAACTGGCTCAGTTCTGATGCCCTCAGTATCCTCAACACAACCCGACCCAGCTAAACGCGCCTCACACCACATCTGAGCCCACAGAGTATTTGAGGTAACCTGTATGAGCATATGGATGTTTCCAAAACCTGTCTGGCACTTCCAAACGCTCTGCTGAGAGGCTCTCAAAGCAAAGCGAAAATTAAGCTAATGCGTTCTCAGGCTCCACCTGACATAAACATGTTGGCACTCCCAAGAGAGCAAGTCCCAGGACTCCGGAGGACTCAGCACGCGGGTAAAGACTGATGGGAAGTCAATAGCCAGAAGAATTCGCCCCAGCCTGGACACCCACCTGTGTCGTAGAGCCAACGTTAGATTAATCACTCACAGAGGTTCTGAGTCACTACCTACACAAACAGTTAAGACACTTTTACTCAGAGTTAACAGAGATTCCTATCCGACGTGCCACACTTGGAGCGTTTTGCTCCAAGGCTGCGCCACTTCCATCGATTCACATCTGCTCCCAACTCCTTACCCGTTTCATCTGGCTCTCACACACCCTGCACAGCACTGCTGCATCTCCCTTCAACTTCTAACCGTCTTTTCTGCCAACCAAACCCAGCAGCACCGGGTCGCTGCCTTCTGCATGCACGGAAGTCTGGGACTGCACACCATGTGTCTGGAAGGACACAGGATAAAACCCTCCCAAGGGAGTTTCACAGAAAGGGAAGCCACCTACACAACACGATTTCCATGTGCACGCCAAGCAAGCCCTGGGTGCTACATAAAGACCAAGTCCTCCTCTACAGAGGAAAATCGGTAGTGTCCGTGGCGTAGTGGAGCAAGGCAGGTCACGGCTAACCTGACTTGTCCGAGGTCCCACAGCAAGTTTACAGCAAGAAAAAAAAACCTCGTCCTCCCCAGACACAGCCCTAATCACAGAATCATGCTGACCAAAGCGAGCAAATAAAACGTTCCGAAGCTGAATTAGAAGATCACACGGATCCAAAATGCTTAAGAGTCACTGCCAATAATTGCAGCCTTCCTGAATTATTTAAAAAGTGCTTAGAAAACAATTCACAGAAAAAGAGCTGGTGCACACCTAACGCCTGTGGCACTAATACTCTTAGCACTACCAGCGTTCAGGTATCTAATTAAAGAGAGATCTGTCCTGCTTTGCTGTTGGCGCAGTAGGGTGTGGAATAGAAGACAGTTTAAAAGCAGGCGAGATTATTAATCACAGCACCAAGAAGAGTGAAAGACCCAGCAATGATTCCTAACACAGCCCTGTTTTATGAGAACGCACCAAGAGCGACTTCCTTTTCATGGGGGAAGGGGTAGACAGGGAAATAAATTTCATTTGCACCTTTACACAATCCTGGAAGCTTGGACCTTGGAGCCTAGCTGCTGCTCCCTGCCACTATCTCAGCCAAACACTGCAGGACTCACCACTTAATCACAAGGCCTGGCCACCTATAAGAAGATAACACTACACCTGTGAATGGGCAGGCACAATCCAACAGCCTTATCCTTCCTAGGAACGGGGCAATTCCGCTTTTCCCCCAGTCAGCTGCACCGTCGGAGCGGGACCTCCCTTCCCGACGGAAACGCAGCGGGCAGAAAGGTTCCAGCCAGACACTCAGACCACTGGGAGAACACGTAGCGCTAATAAATCATTTCTTTAAATCATCCAGCTGCACAAGAACAAATATGAAATCCCACTTTTTTTTTTTTTTAAATAGAAATAATTTTGTCTGACTCTAACCACATTTGGACTATTTGAAGCTACTGTAAGCATTCAGCCACTACACCATGTCATTTCCTAAACCAAACCAAACGCTCACCAGTAACAACTGCTGCAAATTGACTGGAACACTTGCCGTGGCTTCTCTGATGAACCCTTTCCCACAACACGTGTATACAAAAAAGTCCTAATTCACAGCAGAAGTTTCTCCTTGATACACTTACAGAAGATTACATATACAGTCTGGGGTTCAACAGCAGCCTCAGTTTCCCCTCTCGTCAACAAAGATCCAGTCTTTTCACATCAATAGATGAAACTAAAAAGCTTTTTTTCTGGAAATTTGGCTTTAATACAATTCATCCCTTACTGCTACTGGCAAAATCTACTGAATACAGCTTGATATTTCAGGCTGCAGATTGTTTTGTTGCTTCCTGCCTTTAACTTCGCAGTGAAGCAGCAAAAAACCAACCAAACAACAAAAACAAACAAACAAAAAACCCCAAACCAAATTCTGCAGCCTCTATGCAGCAGCGCCCCTAAACCCCAAGAAACCTCATGGATTCACAAGGCATTTGTGATTTCTGGACTTGCTTTGGCTTACACGCATTAAGCTGTGTTTACATTAAGTTGATATTATCTCTAGGGGCTCACTGACCTACAAGAAACGCTTTGCCTGTGCTATACGAGATACGTTCTGAAAACGGAGCAGCCAGGGTATGACCACGGAGCGGAGACCAGCGTCAGACTCCTGGATGTGGCTTTCCGCAGGTTTCCAGGCCCTGAATGGATCCAAATGACCACGTTACGTGAGCAGATCCCAGTGGCAGCACGAAGGCAAGCCTCCTCCCAAACCCTGGCAAGCCACCACCTCTTGGTAAGCCCCACCACCTGCTTTGGCAAACGCCAGAAACCGATCTCCCTCTCCTCTACTGCTGCTCATCCTCCCCATACCCTTCTTGTTACCTCAACCTGCCGTTTGCATTCCCTTATTCACATTAAATTTCCACTGGGGTTTATTTTCCTGCCTAATATTTTTAGCGTTACACATTCACCCCCTAGGGAGAGACTTTATCTTTAATTCTATCTCTGCGTTTCCTTCTCGTTTGGCTTATCACAGTCTATCACATCTTGCTTCCTGCTTACCTGCAGAAATTGGTGATTTCTTTTGGAGTTTGTGCCTGTCTCACACCCAGAGGGCTCAGCTTAGTGATCTAAGCAGGAAGTGCAAAAGCCTCAGACCTCAACAAAGTTCACATTTAAATTATAATAAACAGGGTGGGCAGTTAAGTTTATGTGACAAAACAACATGTTCCACAGAATTCACTGCCAGGGGCATCCTCTGCAACTTTACAGATCAGCATTTGCTCTCTTTGTTAAAAAAATGGCACAAAATGATTAGTGTCCCAGCTCAGACCAGTCCCCCAGCTCAACACAAACGCTTACCAGGTGTAACACTGGGAACGCGGCTTCCCACACCATGTCCACAAACCCGCTCCTTTCCTCCAGGAAATACCTGGTTTGTACCTAATTCAAAACTTTATTCTTGAAATGTCCGAAATGCTGCAGAACTGCAACAAAAAAGCTGGGACCAGCACCTCAGAAGGGGAGATGGTCTGTCAAGAACAGGTAGTCCAAACAGTGAGACTTAAAAATAGGAACTAAATACCATGTTGACACCAAAGAGACCCAAAATCAGAGGGAGGAAGGAACATGGGAGCTCTGCCAGCCCAGCCGAGCATCTACGACCCTGTTCTTGGGATGAGCTTCACGGGGCAGAGGACAGCTCAGCAGCTCCCTTATCAGGAGACACCTCTAAATACGTGAGCAGCTTCAGCGGGACCAGGAATCAAAATCACCGTGCAAAAGGAGGAAGGCTGCCAAAAGTCATCTGGGGAAGGGAAAACACAAAACATACAGAACTGACCACAGACAGGTTTCTCCACCACTACCACAGGGTAAGAAACCCTTAATTAGAAAAGTTCCCATGTTCTAGCGTTGGAAAGGTGAAGTTTCCCACACCACACACATCCCTAAAATTAAAGTAACATGTCTTTTCTTTACGGTTGATGCAGACCTCTACCCCAGCAGCTCTGGCCACCCTCTCCTCTCACAGGCTGACTGCGATTTTGCAGAGCAATTGCCTGGGTGTCAGAGATGCTTTTCACAGGTTCCCAACTCAGAAATCCCATTTGGCTCTTACATATGGCACAAGGCCATTTTGCCAGAAGCTTGCAGCAGGACCCACTTCTGAGCAAGGATAAAAGCAGTCTTACCCCCTTTCTCTAAATAATTCCAAATCTCAATGACAAAGCTTCGTAGCCTAAATTCTCTCAGATACAGCTTTATCATACATACAAAAAACTAAATCCCTGCTCCAGATACCTATTTTGTGATTTCTTTACCCACCAGCACCAAAGACATCTATTATTTAAGCAGCTTTCCTGCACTGCGGAGCCTTGATAAAAAGTTAGCCACCAACTGAAGCACCTTAGCCTTCTCCATCGATTTACTGCTTCCACTAATCCTTCCACTTAATCGGCACCGTGACTTTCTCTGGGTGCACATCCAGTCCGTATCTACTGGTTTTAATTTAGAAAATACAGCTAATCATCATTAGGGAAAAAAAAATAATCAAGATACAGGAATAGGATTTAAGAGTTCTTGACCTGTTGCACACCGTGGGAAGGCAGGGGCTGGTGGGGTGGACACTGCGCAGACTCTTTTTGGTCACCTCTACCCTTCCACCCTCCTCCCCCAGCATCAGGTCCCTTTAATTTGCCAATCTTCAACTTTCCATGAAGTGTCAGGCAGACAAAATTTCATATTCCCTGTTTCCAAACCCTTGAAACTACTTTAAAAGGAGTACAGAAAGGCAGAGTTAGCTATAATTAAATACCATGCCCACTGTAGAGAACTTATTGCAACACCCTCCCTGCCCCCGGGAAGCAGGGAAACCACAGGCAAAGGTGCTCTGGAGGAATCGCACACCTCAAGAGATGAGCAGAGAAGTCAGTAATCAGCCTTGGCACCAGGGGCAAGAGCTAATTTCACACTTTGCAGAGTGAAAACAGACCACAACAGAGACAGGGTACCACGCATGCAGAAGACAACTATCCAAATCTCTTCTCTGGCACAGTAAGGCCACTTTGAAACTTAGTCTGGCTGCTTTTTTCAGAAACTAAACCCCCCAAATCCAGTGTTTGGCTGCTGTACTAAGGGGACACAAAGGAATATGTTTGCTACTATAATAAACCTTTCAGCAGAGCCTGTACATCTTAGAGCCATCCCACAGCCACACCAGGACACTAAGCAATCACTTAGATTGAGCCCACTCTACAGAAAACAACAGTTTTGAACACTGCCCAGCTTGTCCCAGCTGCTCCCCAAACAATTGTCAGACTCTCCTCACAGGTAAATTCGGCAGCTGTTTCCCATAAAAACCTCCTCGCTATAAAACAAGCACAAGTCTTCCCACATGGAGTCATTTAACTCAAAGTAAAAGCCCAACGAGTTGAGAGCACACCAGGAACAATCAGAAAGCCACTAAATCGTTTAAAGTTCATTTTTGATATCTAACATGCATCGTTCGCCGCAGCACCCAGGCCCTTGAACAATCCCCTGCTTCCCGGTGCTGCAGCTGCACACGCTGTGGCCCCCTGAACTCCCAGGAACCCCAGTGCCGGTTTGCCAGAGGTGACTGTAGGAAAGAGCAGAGGATCCTCACGGTCACTGTCCGGCGGCTGTCACGCTGAGATCGCGGAAGACTGTAGCTGCTGCTCGTACAAACGTGGTACAGAGGTCCCGATCCACGTGGGGCGTGCAGGCAAAGTCTTGTAAATCTGGGGATCCTGCTGCAGATTTCACACAGCAAGGTCACGACGCGCCGCCATGACTCCCAACGCGCTGGGAACACCAACACGCTTCCAGAACGAGAACCGCTCTCATAAACATGCAAAAGGTCTGACTGTAACTCAGCAGCGGGGAGAAAAAGGTTCAGGGATTGGGAAGTTTGGTGGGAGAAAGGGATCGTTACACTGTCAACTGACAGACACTTAAGACAGCGGAGTTAACGAACACAGAAGCTATGACGAAAAGCTGTGACAATCTCCATCCTTCAGACACACATCTGCACGCAAAACCACGTTCATACGTGAAAAATCACACTAACTGATCAGATGTCAAACAGCCTGCCCGCTTCCACAAATCAGCTGAAATCACAAGCCCTTGTCTTACCAGGGAAAAAAGGTGGCTGCCACCACCACGCATTGTCGGAAAGCGTGGCAGAGCTCTTGGAACAAGAGGCTGATAACTCTCGTGGTGTGTGTTTAACTCACTGACCCTCTCCACTCTATCTAAACACCCTGCAAGTACATCCATCTTCTAACGTAGACAAGCCTGAAGTGGTCGGAGCAATTTCCCACTCAAAACAAGGGCTCAGAGTGTTTAATATGCTAAAAGAGAATAAAGTTCGACCTGACAGAGAAGCAAAAGTACGCACCAGGAAAGCGCAAGCTCTCCGTGTCAGCAGGTCTGTGTCATTCAGCTCAATGCGCAACAGCGGAGTTCTGATAAGGTTATGCGAAAGGAAAAGTGGATCAAATTTGGCCACAAATGGGTAAGTCATATCCTTCTAAACAGTCTGGCCACACAGTGACAGCACCACTCAGCACTGGACTCAAATCTCCTCCCCCTGCCCCAATATAAACCAGTTGCTCAGGGAACAGGAACAGCCGCATTTCCAGCAGAGAAGCTGAAACGGCAAAAAGCTGCAACTCCAGAAACACACCAGCAAGTGGTTTCCTTGGGAGATGCCAAAAAAAGGGGGAGGAGAAGAAACTAACAAAGGTCTAAGAGCTTCAAAACAGAGCAGATCACACAGCACGGTACTTTAAATGCTAAAGCAAATGACTGTGCCCTCCCTCTGCTCGTGCAGCCCCCAGCACAGCCAACCCGAGACCCACAGCACAGCAGTATTCCTGCAAGCCGTGAAAATTTCTGAGGAAGGGCGAGCACGCATGGAGCAAGAGCAGGTAGAGGACGCCTCGTCGAACACCCAGCTGCGCATCTGCCCCAGGAAATTCATCCAGCAGCATTCCTCGCCGTGGGAACCTGCACATGTCCTGGCTTCAGAGTCAGCAGCCTCTGCTAGCACCGTGACTCGGAGTTCTCCTCCAAACACATCACATTTTCCCAGTTACACCAGTCCACAGCATCCACAGCCCCGTTGCCTGCAGCAGTCAGATCCCCAGGGGACACGCCACCACTGGGCAGCACCCAGCCCTAGAAGCGCCCGCTCCAGACAGCCTCCTCTCCTCTCCCAGCCCGCCGGGCCCTGCTGCTCCTCGCCTTGGGGTATGGGAGGCCCCGGGGCTCCGTCACCGGCCTCCTCTCACCCCTGGTCCCACAGGCAGCAGCAAACCCTCAGGGCTCCCCCAGCCCATCCTCACACCCCCTATGCGCCTCACGTCCATCACAGCCCACTGTAATGTCTCAACCCTTCCTCTTGGCCCCCAATTCCCATCCAACACGCCTCCTTCTTTGGCCCAGGCTGGCCCAGACCCCCAGGGGACTGCTGCCCTTGGTCCCCCCGCAGCGCTGCGCTCCATATCTGTGTCCCCCAGGGGCTCCAGCCCACACCTCCGAGCCCCAGGGACCTCCAACACCCCCTTATCCCACAGCCCTCTCACCCACACGCTCCACCCCAAGAGCGCATCCAAAC
>VYXH01006311.1:175599-213688 GCA_013397275.1 Burhinus bistriatus | reverse complement strand
AGAAGCAAAAAGTGGATGAGGATGAGATCCAGAAGATGCAGTGAGTGCGGGGCGGCTGGTGCTCGGGAAGGCACCGCAGACTGTTGGGGTTTGCTGCTGGAGATAATAATCGTTTAAGCAGTTAATGAGCCCGTGGTTAATACTGTCTGTAGCTCCGTCACAGATTCCTCCCCTCCCACGGGCCCAGCCATTTTGCGTTACAAACCTTTACTGCCTTTCCCTTCCCAGCTCTGTTCTGTACTGCAGGAGGCTCGGGGTGGTAGAGGGGCTTTGACTGCGGGAGGCTCGGGGTGGTAGAGGGGCTTTGCAGGGCTGTTGCAGCAACCTCAAGAGCTTCAGACTTCTATTTTTAACGTAAACGATCAATTCTCTCCACTCCAGAATACTGGTCTCTTCCTTTTCTGAAGAACAGTTGAACCGTTACGAGATGTATCGCCGGTCTGCTTTCCCCAAAGCTGCTATTAAACGGGTATGACTTCAATAACGCTTCGCCACAGCAGGAGTCTGAGCAGAGCAAGCAGGCCAAGCCTGGCAGCAGTCGTGTCTGGGTCTTGCCCGACACGAGCTGGCTCTGTGGTTCACTGTTCTCCCGTCCAGCTGCATCCTGGCCCCTGTGGTTGAGACTGTTGTCCTCAGATTGGCTTATCCCATTACGGTCTAGCTCAGTGCCCTCGCACAGCTTATGCAGTTTAAAGAGGAGCGCATCCTAAATAACGGGGGGCCGTGAGGCAACAGGAGAAAGTCATTGCTGGTGTAGGGTCTGCAGGTGAATGAGGGTAGGCTAAGATCTTGGCAGCCCGTCTGTGTCCAAAGCTGTAGGACCTAATTCTAAAGCTCAGTTCCCACTCATTTCAGTAGCCCTTGGTTGTATTTGACAGGCTCAAACTGCTAATAGGAGTTAAAATGTTTCACCGCTGCTCTGTGTACCTCACTCAGCTGACTGTTCTTCTCCATTTGTCCAGCTGATCCAGTCCATCACTGGCACCTCCGTCTCTCAGAATGTGGTTATCGCCATGTCTGGCATTTCTAAGGTCTTCGTTGGGGAAGTGGTGGAGGAAGGTGAGTGGCAAATGTTATTATTGAGTAAAAAGTTAAGAATATGGGGTAAATTCGTTGCTTAGAGCAGAGCGGGACATGGAACAAGACTGGTCACTTTGCAATTTCCCAGTCTTGCTGTCCTGCAGGGCCTTCGACCTTCCAGCAGCAGCAGAGCTATGTTAAGAGCTAAGCCAAGAGAGGGGTGAAGCGTGGTGCTGCCCGTATTCCCCTCTGATCCTATCAGTATCGCTGCCCGTGAGTCAGCAGAGGTTGGTGACCATTGACCTCCTGTTTTATCCTCTAAGGAGGATAACTTAGAAGTTCTTGCTCTGTAAGTTGGCCTGTGAGCAGGCTGCAGTGGGGGAGTAAAGACCTCTTGTTAATACTGCTGTGGACAAATTCAGCCCAGAGGGAAATGAGTTACTTAAGCCTCTTAACTTGTAAGATTCTTCCTTTATGGGATGAGCTGAGATTTCTTTGGGGTGCTGGGTGGGAGGCTGACCCAGCTGTGTCCCTGCTCTGCCAGGGCTGGAGGAGGAGGTGGTACTGGCTTTGCCAACCAGTTCACAGACTCGTCCCACAAATCGTGGCCTTTACGTGCTGGGATCACGTTACCAGGGTGATGCAGCTTTACTGCTGCTGCCTCTGCAGCGCTGTGTTGCCTGAGGCAGTTTGGATAAGCAGCTTCACTGCTGTCACTAATTGCTTCATGTCCTTGGCAGGAGGCATGGATGATACTTACTGTAAATGATGGAGAAGGAACTGGCCCCTCAGTCCACTGTAGGTTGTACCTTTCTGTCACTGCTGTACACAACAAGCCCAAAACACACCACCCAACATAGGGGTGGCTTTAGAGCAGAAGGCTTCAGGTCGTAAGTTCTTGTGTGACTCAAACCAGCATATTCCACGGTAGCTGGAGTAGTTTAAAAAGCAGTTTATTCTGGTGCAGTGGTTGGTGCCACTAGGAATGACTTTTCTTTCAGACAAAGCAGGTTCATTCTACTGTATTAACAAAGCGTGAGCTGTAAACGCTGAACAAAAATGTTACCTGTTACCTTTAATTTTAAAGCTCAGATAGTAGGAGATGGGCTAAGCTCAGCTATCCTGCTCACGTGAACTCTTTGGTTTTGTTGTTCAGCGCTGGATGTGTGTGAGAAGTGGGGGGAGCTGCCACCTCTGCAGCCCAAACACATGCGAGAGGCAGTCAGGAGGCTCAAGTCACGAGGACAGATCCCCAATTCCAAGTATAAAAAGATCATCTTCCACTGAAGTGTCCCAGGAGCAGCAAGAGAAGACAGAAGTTAAAACCAGCTCCTGGTTGTGAACCTCGTAACAGTTACAGCAGAGCTACGAGACTGAAGCGCCTTCAGGAGCGTTGTTTATAGACTTAAGTGACTGCAGGGAGGCCTCCTGCTCTCACTGCTGGAGCCTGGCTCGTCATCTGGGCACTATGCAGAAGCCAAATCCCTGACTTGGAGCTTTGGGCTCCTCTGCTTCAACAGAGCAGGGATAAGAACATTCAAGGTCTTCAGTGTATTCACCCACCAGGGTGATACCTTCTGCTGGCACAGATGTGGTGGTGTCTATGTACAGAAGTGTCTTTTTTTTTTGTACATTAAAGTTGTTATTGTATTTTTAGTCTTGCTGGGAAATGCTAATTGTGTAATGGTGTTTGTGTGATTCAAAGGAGGGAGAGTGCAATTTCATGATCTGTCTCAACCAACCCTGACATGTTCCTGAAGCTTCGCCTTGCCTCGGGCGTGTATTGTTCCATTAGCATAAGCAAGGGAACAAATGCTGAAAGCTTCGATGCTTCTGAAGTCATCACTCAGCCATTCTTCCCCAAGCCAGTTTTATGGAGCTGTCTAGAAAACACTACAATTAGGAAGGTGAAGTGGGAGGGAAAGAGGGAAAAAAAAAACCCAACTCATAAGCCTGTAAGGAGGTTAACAAGTTTAATTTCTTTTCATGGTTCATAGAACCAATAAATGCATGAGTGGAAATACACTGCAACAACATTCCAATACTGCCCAAAACTCACATTCAAGTTCAGTACGTACAGGAGGACCCCATGAGCACGCTTCTCCTAACCAAATGTAAAAGATGCTGAGGCCATGTGCTCTTCCTAGGGTAACTGTTGTAGTTACACAAAGGATTAAGTTGGCTCTCATCATAACAGAAAGTCCTCAAATAAAAGGCTCCACAAAGTAAACTTTGCAAGTCATCATCAGTAGAGATAGTGGAGTTTTTGTCCTCCCACACATATGCCTTGTAGAAAGGACGTGGATTTTGTTTCACAGTACTCTTTACTGGTACTTGAAAACAAATAATGGAAGTGCTTTAATTCTTAAACAAAGCCAGTTGACATGAGTTGCTGGGAAAAGAAATTTGCTGTAAACAACCTGGCCCCAGCTGTGTTCAGTCTGCACCCGTGGGAGAGAGCACTAAGGAGTTGTGTGACGTGGCAAGTAGGCATCACATCTGAGAAAACCCTTTGCACCTTACCTATTTCCCAGGCTGGCTGGAGATGAAACTGGACACCTACTCGAACAAAAAGTCATGAAAATTTGAAAGAGAAGAAGCCTCCCATTTTCAAGCAATTAGTGAATAAAAAAGCAAGAATACCATTGCATTCCACCTAAGGCAAGCATTCTTGTATTTTGTGCTTCACGCAGGAAGAGGGAGCAAGCACAGAAGCACCTAGGTTTGACTAAACAAAGTTCAACTTCTGTTTGTGTGGGCTTTGTGCAGTTCGTAATGGTACTTACAGTGAGCTGTTCGCATATAGGTTTGTTTCACAGCAAGTCTAGATACATAGATGCTTTGTTACCTCCTTTCTCCGTTACTATGAGAACTCACAGCAAGAGTCTTACTATGAAAGATAACTTGCATTTTGGAACCCCTGTTTTTACTTCTGAGTTACTCTGTGCACGAGGCAGTATTGGTGAAGGAAATGCCCGCTGACGCTTAAAAAATTAAAGTGCATTTTCCTCTTGACAACAGGCCTGACAGGCTGCTCTAGTACATTTTCCATCACAGGCACCAGCACAAATCTATCCTGTCAAAGGCTGTGTTGAGCAAGGGATGGATCACAGAATGTGCTCCAGAGAAATCAGCCAGGTTGTTTGACAGGAATGAGGAGGAGTGATCCTCTCCCGTGGAGGAGGGAGAGAACTGGCAGAAGTCACAGCATCCAACCATCAGAGCTAGCCCAAGCTAAGTGGGGGATGAGCATGAAGCCCCCTGCAGCTCAGCTCCCATGCTCCTGCCGAAGGCAAGTACGCCTCCTTTCAATTCATTTGTGGCTGCCTGCTTCCAGAGGTTCTAGAAGAAAGGTCAGGCTCTCGCTCCTGCTGTCATATCTGGTTGTAGGCACTGGTCAGTCAGATCTTGGCAGAAATACTGGAGTGCAGCCGCAGCGCCTGCCCCAAGGCTGTCTGTTCAAACCTAGCATTCCAACAAATGTTATTCGAAGCTACCTTCGGTCTAATGGAGTCAATCACGGAATTAAGATGATGATCTTAAGAGTGACAGTTGTTTTAATTACTGTCCCTCTCTTATATACCCACTTTTTTTCAAAGTGAAAGCTACCAACCACAAGGAATTCACTCTTGGCTTTGCGCAAACCACAGACAGCAGTGCCTCCACATCTAGCCGAGGGCTGTAAATATGGCCCTGTTTCCCCTAGAGCTAAAGAGGAACTAAAATGATCTCAGGAGTGCTTGTTAAGGAGAAATGTTCAACAGCTCCAGAGCTGGGCAATGGGACAAGTATGTAAGAGCGCAGTAGGAAAAACAAACTTAACTCCCAAGTTATTTGCTTGCTTTTGCGTAGTTTCCAGGCCTCAACTCATCATGGCTTGTAAATCAGAGGCTGCTCCTTGCATAGTGAGCATGATTAGTATCTTGTATTACTTTAGCTAAACTAATTTCAGTGGAATAATGCTTACATAGAAAAAACCAGTTTCGGGGAGCGTGTTCAGCTAAAACACACAATAAGGGTTACCTAACCATTATAGACAAGTGAAGTTTTCATCTGATTACTAAAGGAGAATCGCATATAATCTGTCTTTTTTCCTAGCACTTAGCGTGTGGCAATCGCTACCTGTTTTACATGCACTAAATTGCCTGCGCATCAGAAATGGTACATTTACATGAACACAAAAGGCATCTGGAAAAATCCAAATCAAAGTTTGAAATAAGATAAAATTCAAACTCTACACACAGTAAAGATGCTGTGTATAACAGGGGAGGGAGCGAGTGCTCATCCATAGCACAGACGGGGCTGGAAGTCACACCCTTCTGTATCAGAACACAGCAAGTTCTCCTTCGGAAGAGCTTCTCCCTTCATGACTGCCCCTCACGGCTGCTTCCTTCTTCAGCACATCAACCATGTATTGCCCGGACCAGTAGAGCAAAGAAACCATGTACCAGTTCGCCTTCAGGAGTGGATTTGGTTCTTGCAGTTCATAAATGATATTTCCTTTTTTACCTTTTAAAATTAGTGTTTACTTCATATTTTACTAGGGTTGTGGGTTTTTTTTCCCCCTCCACACTTCTGGAGGCTATTTCTTTATAAATTAAGTCAGTCACTGACCACAGAGACTTCTTTCCTCTTCAGGGAAGCAGCTCCAGAAAAGGCAAGAATACAAACCATGCTCAACCCAACAGCTACTCTTATCTCCATCCCTTAGTGAGCAGTTAGTAGTGTCAGCCTCCACCCAAGGGGGCCAGGTCAGCACCCTTCTCCTGACCCACATACCAATATCCCCGTTAAAAGACATTTAAGACCAGGCAAGAGCTCAGTGCTAATAAAAATACACAACCATGTAGGAACGCAGACAGCAATTTCCTTGTGTGGCCAGTGCTGCTCTCCCTCTCTCCACTGGTGAAACTCTGGCATACAACGGTTTCAGGCCAGCATGCATCCCAAAGAAAATGCATACAGCATCTCATTCCATGACTTAATTGACTTCCTTCACCTCTGTTCTTTGACAGTAAAATTAAAGAAAGTTTAAACAGTGCTTCGTAATGAAATAAATTAATTCCTTTGTGTTTCTGCATCAATAAAGCCAAACATTGCAGGACTAAGTGAGATCGAACTAGACTAAGTCTCATACACTACTGATTCTGTCCTGACACAAAAAATCACTGGTGAAAAAAGAAGCTGAAAGAATTTCTTTACTCTCCTGACCCTGTTCTTGAGAACTAATGAGCTGTAGCCCCTTTCCTCCACTGGGGGAAAGCCCTTCTGCACCTCCCACACCCACTGACCTCCTACATTTCTGTTTTTCATGTGATAGTACACATGCTTTCACAGCAGAGCTCTGAGCAGTGTTTTCTGCCATACCTGTTCTCTATCACTCCTTGATGTGGTGAAGTAACTACACTCCTCTTGCTGTGTTCCTTGGCATGCATGATTGGGCAAGAACATAACAAGGAAGGCTGAAAGAAGCAGAAACCCCAACATGGACTATCTGTAGATGGTACCATGAAAGCTGAAGGCTGAAAGCACACTGTGACTATCACTCATGTATGAAGAGACATGGGGTGTCCCCTCTAACATCTGACCTTTTGTTTGTAGGCTGATCACTGCCCTGGTTCAGTGACAGAGGCAGCACCACACTGCCAGGACAGAGAAAAGTGGCTGCAAACAGATAACTCCTCATTCCTTCCTCGTTGCTCAGCCAGGCCTTCCTTCCTTTCACCCTCTTTCAAGTTCATTTTGCAATCACAGCTGGTTTCCATTCTTTGATGCAATCAGTCTCCAGGAGGCTGACCCGTTTAGCAGCAATATAATCAAACTAGCCGCCTTAGTGCTGGTGGTGGTCTCCACTCCTCCTGAGCAGCTGCAGCCTGTGCCTTCACTGTCAAAGCTGGAAGAGGGGATTGTATTTCCTAATTTCCTGCAGAAGGCGAGCCTTGTCCATGTTGGCTTCTGCAAGGGCTATTTTCATGGTCTGAAGCTCCCTTTGCAACTCTGGCAATTCCTTCAACTACAAGAGACAAACAGAAAAAACAAACCAGGAGTTTCCAAAGGTAAGCAGCAGGGCAGATCTGACTACACCAATCTGCTCAAAGAGGAAAACCAAAGCAGGAGCTTTTGAGTTGAATTACGTGATGTGACACAAGCACACAAAGCTCACTGACAACGTGACCCAGTTTGAGTTGCAGAAATACTTGCCAACTGGTGCCTGCTGACTTCCATACCTGTCATTAGAGTCAGCTCAGGCTGTCAGTGATGGCTGTCTAAGACTGTTTTCTCCCAAGACTTCTTTTCACATTTCTAGGTATAGGAACAAGACTTGCAGTGGACAAGGTTTTGTCCTGCAAAGCAGCTAGCTGATTCTGGCTGAAAATAACTATACAAAGAAAGCAGAAAAAAAAAAAAAAAATTGGGCCCTGCTCTGCATTCTTCTTTTATAAGGGGTCCTGATACACTTGTAAAGATTTGTTAAAATTATGACAATAGCTGGAGCAAGCAGATGCTTGGCATTCCTACTTCTTGTCTCCATGAGCAAAGTTAATTCTGTCCTCAAATATTGCCAGCAAAATCCCACTGCAGTTTCACAGCACAGGAGTTCTTCCCTGGGCTCTCAGAAATATTTTACTCAAGCATTTAGCCTTTGCATTTGTTCTTATTAAGTTCAATAACATCAGAAAATAAACTGAAGCCAAGCTGCTGTGATGCTTATGTGCTTCAGTTCTGGTCAGGGCCTTGTTTCACAGGATGCTATCAACAGGAAGAAGAGGGACTCTCTGTGCTAAATGGAAGAGAGACAGATGAGAAATGAAGTGCGGCTAGTCAGCTACATTGCCCCCTTAATATGTATTTTTCCATAGCAAGTGATCAATTGACCAAGTAGACCTGGCATCAAACAGGTAGTAAAAGTAGAGAACAGTGCATATTTGAAAATAAACCAGTTATCTGGTATTCAGATATATGGATCAAAATCAAAAGAAAGTTCAAACTGAATCGCAGAAACTTCAGGGAACTTGAAACTCCCTGGCCTAAGACTTTACTCTGACAAAACATCTCTTTCTCTGTGCGACCCTCCCTATTCCTGTTTTTCTAACAAGGAATTGGACCCACCGGGAAGATGAAGCCAATCAGAAAAAAACCCAGATTTCTGAAAGGGAACAAGAGAGTTTCTGCTGAGCAAGGTATCCTTACTTCTCAGAGTGCCTGTAAAAGGAGGTACAGGCTGCTTTTGTGCGCACTCCCTATCTGCAACACACCACACCTATCAGTAACTGCAAACACATGAAGACAAAAGACTTATTTTTCCAGCCCACTGCCAGCTATCGAGTTGTCCAGACAGCAACAGGCAGTAGTGACTCACCTGCAGTCCACGTGTTCCTGCTGCTGTGGCTGCCAAGACACACTCTGCTGGGGCCTTCTGCTCCTGAAGAACTGACACAGGTTTTTCCTGTTTTGGTGAGCCCTCCCCTTGCGGAGCTAGAAAGAAGCATAGAAAAACATTCAGGTATGGACATTTACACAACAGGGTTTTCAGGACAAAAAAAATAACTTTAGCTTTTTTCCCCCCTTTTTTTTTTTCTCTCCCTCTTTTTGAACAGGGCAAAAAAATCTCATTCCCATTTTAAAGTGGAGAAACTAAAGCAAGGGAAGAAGCAGTAATCTGTCCTGACTGTGTGAGCTCAAAGAAACATCAGGCATGAATTCAGGCTGCCAGTTCATTGTTTTAGGTAATAACCTGTTCTGCCCGAGGTATCAAATTTGCTCTCCAAACAAAACAATAAAAGAATTAGAGAGGCAGGAATGCATGCATCCAGAGATTAACACAGCAGAGCAGCCAAAGGACGTGGGTGCTTGCACTGAAGACAGAAAATTATTTGCCCATACTGGTAGAAGTGACCGCAGAGAACAGAATTAGGGACTGCTCACACACCAGAGCCCATCCTTCCCAGCAACAACCATCACATTTCAGTTCCAGTCTCCTCCAGCACCAGGCACAGCAGAGCACTCTACCTCTGGCACAGCCTGGGGGGTGCCAGGGAGAATAAAACAAGTTTCCTGATGCTGCTGACCTGTTAGATAGAACACCCCATCATCTCTGCGCTTCACAATGATGTGATCCACTGCCAAGGTGATAGGAACAGGGCCAGGGGAGGTAGGGTATACCCGGGGGCTGTCATCCTGGAAAAAAAGCCAAACAACAAAGAAGAGAAGAGATAAACTGCTGTGACAGCTCTGGCAACTCTGCAAAGGATTCCCCTTGTCCCCCAGCCTTCACAGGAGTAGCATTACCGATTGGCAGCTCTGCCAGAGCTCACCAGTGTCACCCACCATACGGAAAAGTCTCGCTTTGTACACGCGACTGCATGCGAGTCTTAATCTGTGTAGAAAGCACTCCCACAGCTGAGAACCAAGTTCTGTCATATCTGTAATAAAGGCTGAGGAGAGGCCTATGACCTGAAGGCTGCTCTCACAGTTGTCACCCTACAAATTCCTGATTCAAAACCCTAGCCAATATTCCTTAGCCAAAAAACGCCAATACACCTTAGTCTGGAGATTTTCATGCTGCTGTGCAGCAACACTGGTTCCTGCTTATCAGCAAAGCCAAAGCATTGCTTTCAAAATGGGTTAATCAATAACTTCAGTTAGTGCCCCCCTCCTAAATATCCCCCAGCTCTTACATCATGTTTTTCATCTGTAATTCTCTAAATGCTTACAGAAAAGGTCAAATATTTCCCATTTCATACAAGCACTTGGAGGAAGAGGTATTTAATTCTTTCCCTTGAGTCTGCAAAACAGGCCATCAACAAAGCTGGGGAGAGAATCTGAATGTCAGGCTCCCATTTCTCCACAGTCTGATCACTCAACAATTCCACTGTGTTACTCGTTCACCCCTAAGGCAGTTTTAGAAACGAAATAAAACAGTAACAGGAAAACAGGACCTCAACGGAGGCCCACAGAAATCCCACAGCATCCTTTCCCAAGCAGAATCTTGCAAGTGAGCTCTGCATAGGCTACCACCCTGCGAAGAATCTCTGGTTCCCCATACACTCACCTTCAACGTGATTTTGGCATCCACGACTTCTATCTCCATGGGGATCACCTCTGGGATTATTTCATCCTCAAGAAAGGGGCCAAGGTTGGTAAGGAAGGACATGAAGAGCTCTGCTGTGTAACTCTGGACCAGAATATGAAGGAAGCCATTCTGAACAGCGAGCGGTGAATGCACGGCAGCATTAGGTCCTACTTCTAGACGCAAGCACACTTCTGGCTGGTTCTTACTAGCTTCAGGGACCGAAGGCTTCTCTATATCTGGATCTCCTAGGGCTATAGGAGAAATATCTCATTGCACAAGACGGCATCAGTAATAAGATATAAACTCAAAATAAGTACCTTGAAAAGGTAGTGTCGTGGTATCTTAAAAAGATACCTATTTACTCTCCAGATGCACAATGGAGTCAAGTTCACAATGACAGCAGCCTGAAGCCATCCTTCGTATGAAATGAGTCAAAAGACTAAGAGCTCACATCACAGAAACTAACACCAGGACTGGACTGTTTAAGCCCCCAGACGCATCCCTCTCTCTCATCATCTCAGCACACTTTAAAACTAGCCTTCGTTTTGCATATATACACGAGTTGACCAAACTCACTACTCCGCACTCCAGAGCGGATCAGTCTTTCCACTGTCCGCAGCACGACCTAATCTCCTATTCCACTGTGCCCCCTGGTGGCCATAGGCAGTACTGTTAAGTGAAGGATCAACAGTCGAAGAACTGCCCATACTTTCACTTGAAATTTTAGGTTGTAGTTGCTTTTGGTTTCGTTTGTTNGGGGGAGCTGTTTTGGGGTTTTTTTTAATTCCAATTTAGCCCTGGGGAAGTAGCCCAGCCCAGAAGCATTATTCTTAGGGCAGGAATAACTGCAGGGTTTCCCTAGACAGCTTTATTCGCTCTTTTAAATTAATTTCATGCATCCTACAGCAATTAAAAAAATCCCAGTCAATGACTACTAGGCACCATATAGCTTGACTGTGTAGGCACTTTGGAAACATCTTTCAAATACCAGATTTGAACCAGTGACAGAAAGATTCTTAGCATTCACATTCCCTCACACACAAGTTGCATTCAATCCTAAATACACTAAACGGTAACACTTAAGTACCAGTTAAAATAGAGTATTCCCTGAGGGTGGCCTTTTATAAAAGTGAAGCTATAAAAGCAGCAGAGTCCAAGAGTCTTACCCAGATAACCACGCAAATATTGCCACATTCCAACATTGTTCAGTTGGTCTGGAACCACGTTCATTACTTGTAAAGCAACAGACAAATCATCACCTCGTGCCTCTACTCCACAGTTTACCTCATTCATCTTCAACACGAGGACAGACACCTAAAACAGCAAATGACAAGCTCACTTATTAAAACAAACACCGCTGCACGGTTTGCTTCCAGATTTGCTTAGAGACAATATTACAGTGAAAAAGAACAGAACTCTGACCAGCTGAAGGCTAGGGTCTTCACTCTGTGAGGTGGAGCTGTTTATTTCAGGAGACACTCCACCCTCATCCTCTGCCATCAGGCTTGCTCTACTGCCTGTGTCATTGTGGACCCGAGGAAGATGTCCTGAGGTAAGAAGGTCCAGGCTGGGTTCTGAAATGGAAGTAACAACAACAACAACTCATCAATTCTGTTTCTTCTTCTGGTTTTAACAAGTCCTGATCTCAGTATCTGCCTGAACCTCATGGCCTGTCAGCCTATACCATGCTCTAGGGAGCCCTCTCCAGCTCCTCAGATGAACTTAAGCAATACAGAGCTGAAGTGAAAGATATCCACTGAGATGCTCAGTGTACCCTATTTCCAACCAGCCTTTACCAAACCCTTCCTAAATGCTACATGCCATCCACCCACCTGCACACGTTTACAGTCCTTACTCCAGTATAGCCAAATGCCTTACAACACCATTCTTATGGTGCAGGGGTCACCCTCCCCACACATTTATACTCATCTCCAAGAAAAGGCACCTATAAAAGCAGAAAGAGCCATTGTGGGTGAACTACTCATGACCTTCGAAAAGAAGGAGTGGCACAAGTGAATTCCATACAAACACAGCACGACTCAGTTGCCCATGGCAAAAAAACCTGTTCACTGATGTGAAATAAGAGTGGGGGAGAGGATAAAGCCAAACGCTTGTTACCAGAGTCTGTGAGCATCACAAAGCCGTCACTGCCATCGCTGTCCACAGACAACCCATCCTCAGGGCCACTCCCATCCACAGATGTGGTGTCAAAGGAATGCTGGGATGCTGTCCTCTTCATGGAGAAGAAACGCATTCGGCTGCTGCCACCCCCGCCCGGAGTCACTGCTCCGTCTTCTGCTTTGGGCACGGAATCCCTACCAAAACGATAAGCAATAAAGGCAAACAGCTTAGCCTCCAGATTATACAGATATTGGGCTGGATTCTGAACACTTACAAGTCAGGTTTTAGTGTACTTAGACCATCCCCAAAAGATTAAGATCTAACCTATCTCTAATCCAAATGATATGGAAAGGGAGTAGTTGTTCTACATTTCCCCCCTTTCCAGCAGCCTTGCTGCTGCTATTGTGAAGCACAGGAGGATGGCCCACTCACTTGGCTGGAGGGAGAGAGAGCATTTTCTGCATGGTGGAGGTCATCTTCTCCCGGCTTAGGCTCAGAGCATCTTTTGTTATAGACATGGCTTCTTTGGTGAGGTCCATAGTCACATGCAGAGCTTCCTTTGTGGCATCCTTTGTGATATGCAGTGCACTAGACAACTCCACCTCTATGTTCTTCAAAGGGATGAGTTCTGCCTGGCCATTGAGAGCAGTGTTTCCTCTCCCCAAGGGCGGCGTGTCTGAGGTGGGGCCAGAAGGGAGAGCAGGAGGGCTCTGAGGATGGCTGCTGGTTTCTGCTGGTGTTTCTGCAACCAGGGCTTCCACAGCTTCATGTGCTTCCTCTATCAAACCTTTCTCCTCTCTGCTCTTACTATGTGGAGCTGTACTCAGAGCTTCATCACTTGCAGATCTTGGGAGTCTCTCCAGCGGCACACTGCTTACACTGGTACCTGTATTTTCAATGCCACTGTCCTCTGGGACCTCTGAGGTATTGCATACTTCCTTCTCTGAACTGGTCTCTGATTTTACCTCCTTCTCTTCAGCCGCCAGCCCCTCCTTGCTGTCTGAAGGCGAAAGCTCAGACTCGATCAGGCTTGTTGTGTCCGAGTCAAGGGACCTGGGTTCCAAGACCCCTGGTGCAGGGTTCATGAGTAGGGCCACTTCGGCACTATGGAACACAACTCCTATGCAAGCAGACACGGGATCTAAAGGAGACCCAGTCATTTCCTGGGTATCTTGGGCCAACTGCTCCTGTAGTGTTTGCAGAACTTCTTTCATCCTGAGCAGCACCAAGTACTGGTAGTGGTTGAGCCGAACTTTGACATGAACAGATGAGGACACAAGCACATGGATATCAGCAGAGGTTTCCAGCTCTTTCTCATCTACTCCATCAATTTCACAGTCAGACTCTCCCAAGACATCCATCGTCTCTGGGACCTTGTAGATGTTCTTCAGATCCTGGTCAGTCTTTGATCTTTGGCAAACCCCATGTTCTCTGGAAAGGTTATCGTTCTTGGAGTGACTGCTAAAGCTGGCAGAAGGCTTGATTTTCAACTCGGAGGCAGCCAATTCCTGTCGTTTAGATATCTGAGCTTGCCCCCATCTCTTGGGAAGGCAGGCCCACATGGAAAGGGGAAAAGGATCAATAAAGCTAAGGGCTCTGCCCTTTGAGCTTTCAGCCCCCTCAAAGTCCAGGGAAAGCTCAGTGAAATTCACAGACCACAGATCTTCTGAGGCAGAGGTTTTGTGTAGTAGCTGGGGAAAGCCTGCATGCTTCTGAGGTCTATCATCTACCTCATATGCATGGCGCAAGAAAAGGGTGTGGAGGAGACTGAAATTGTCCTGAGACCTTGGAAACTTAGTGTAGCTGGAGTGGAAGAATTCTGAACTGGCAAATTTACGGAAGAGGCTCTGGAGGTCCTGACAGCTGCAGAAGGGAGCGTGGCGGGTGTTGGTGGCAGTCATCTCCGATGTGCAAATGCAGAGTGACTGTGGACGATCTTGATGGTCAGTGACTTTCTTCTCCACGGGGATGTTAAGCTACAGGAGGAGAAAGACATTACAACTGAAGCAGTGAGAAGGGAAATTAACAGAGGCTTATCCTGGTCATCTACATGGAAGGTCAGCTGTAGCATATATAAACAATTGAGAAGTCTTGGTTTCTACTAAAATCCCAAAAGCTGGACAGGACTCTCAATTTATCCCTATCTGAAAAATGAAATAAAGTTTACAAATCAGGGAAGAGGAATCAGACACGAGGGAATTTAAACTGGGTTTTATTTTAAATTCTTTTACCATCCATGGCTTACATAGCAGCTCAATTTACAACATTCACTTTGATCTTTCTCTGCAAGGACTTACTCTACTTTCAGGCCTTTAAGCCTCCTCACAAAACTGCTAACAAGGGCAGTCAATGACAAACCCCACAGGGTATCAATGCAGCAGACCTAGGCCCATTGGGAATGGTACGAGAGTCAAAGTGGTTTCCAAAGGCCAGAAAACAACTTTTGACTACTTGAACCATCAATTTCTCCTTGAAACTGTTTTCATAAATACTGACTTGCCTGCCTATTCTGGACTAGAACTCAAGCACCTGTTTTACTGCCCATAGATCAAAACAAAACTAACACAAGAGGTAGACAGAAGAAAGCTAGAGAAAGGCAGAGGTTTTGTTTTCTCACTCCAGACTCCAGCTATGTCCTGGTCTCATGTTCCTTCCATGACAGGGAAGGAGAGAACACCGAAGACTAGGAAAGGAAGGAAATGAGTGGTACCTTCAGCCGGAAGCCATCCAGTCGAACATCAAAATGCTCATCACGCTTGCCCGAGTCCTCCAGCTTATAGATAGCTTTGAACTGCTCCAAGCTGCGATAAAGATCCAGACAGAAGAGGTTTATCCAGAGCACGCTTGCTGTATCCAGGGTAAGCATCAGGCCATTCAGCTGTACATACAGGTTTGGGCATGGAACTAGAATGAAACAGAACCAAGACAAGATTAATAACAGCAGAAAAAGCACTTCAAGTGGTCTGCAGCTCAGCTGCACTGACAACACCGATGCAGAGGGCTTCAACACCCACTGGAAGACAGATCTCTTGATGAAAGGGAGAAGCTGTGGTGCAGCAGAGCAACAAGGTGTTCCAGGTCTCACGTCAAGCCATCTGCAGAGCACTCAAAGCACCCTACAGTCCTACTCCAGTGCTAATCAATAAGGCAGAACCCCAAGAGTTGGGCAGACACAGCAGCTCCTTCAATATATTGCCGGATATGTTATTTTGCAAGCACAACTTTGCCTCCACATTTTGCACCAGGCAAACTGTATCCCACTTTCCCACAGGGAAAAAAAAATATTAGAAAGGCAAACATCAGAAATCTAAACAAAAATGGACACCCAGAGAATATGCAACAGGGTTAACGCACCTAAAGAATTAAGAGCTGACTGATTCTTTAAGAAACTTATGAAAGAAGGTGCTAACCTTGGTGTATTACCTGGAAAGTCCTGATTGTCTGGGAAGTAATACTCTGTGAATTCAATATGGATTGCAGAGACCTGATCAGGAAGTTTGAAGAATCTTCTACTACATGAAAGCAAGGTGGAGGGTTTCTTACTTTGTTGACCAGCTGTAGAAACCTGAAAACACAATGGTAAGCAGTTGTGCAGAATTCAAATTTGGCAAAACAAAGTGTCCTAGTAACCCTGCAGTCTCCCGTATTCAACCTATCTCATTTACGCATCAAACATACTCTGCTTTCAAGTAAAAATAAATCTTTTTTCTACCTGCCAATATTGTCAGCTCCTCTCCTTTGAGGGAGTTTAGTTCTTTATGTCTCCTGTCACTGCTAGTAAGAGCCATGACAATCAGAATTAGGTGACATGAATAAACAGAACTGAAATCTGTTATAGCTTTCTTCAAGATTATCAGCATGTTGGTATGTCCTTTATAGTATCTGGTACTGATTATGCTCTTGCAATGGTTACAGGGTATATGGATGTAGGGCCTGATCCAGTCTAGTGATACTTTTTGTCCTGGGTCAGAAAGCATGAGGGAAGACTTATTCCTTCTCTATCAAAAATCCACATCCTCACTAACTTCTCAAATGCATGAAACCTTCTATCCTGGGCCTGCCTAATGCTTGATGCAAGTTTAGATGTGAATAGACACGGAGTGTAGAAACTCTGTGGTTACTCCTGCAGTTTCCTCTGAGCATGAAAATTATCATTAGTTCATACTTCGTTTAAAAGTTTTACACGCAACATAATTACAGCATTTGGGTTCTCTGGACAGAGTTTTGATTGCCTTGGATGACATAGGATTTGCATGATTTGAGTCATACCAGATTAAATTTCTTTTTTTAAAATGACATGAACATCTCCAGACACTGCTCAAATCCCTACCTGGTGAACATCCAAGTCATCCACTCGAACTACCACACAGCTGGATCGAAGCCGGTTCCAGGGAGGGTGCCGGAGTCGTGGCAAACTTGTGGGAGGTACACGGCCTTTCTCTAAGGGACTTTTATGAGGACTCAATGAAGTATCTGTGGGTATGGAACAGCAGAACCAGCAGGGTTTTACTCACCTCCCTTCCAGTGAACTTCACCATCAATATCAACATGTATGTGCTTACAGAGCAGAACTAACAGCCCCCAAATTAGAAACAGATGGGCACAGCTAGGTAGGAAAAAAAAAACCAGCTTAGGACTTTTGAAGGAAGAACACTGAAAGATGAGTATGCTCTGTAGCAAGGGAACACATTCCTCAGCCAACACTTTAAGTATTTAATTTACTCCTTATATACTCACTTACAGAGAAACTCAATAAATAAGCTAGGAAAGTGATGACTGCAGTCTTTTTGTTCTTGCTGCAGTGTCATTCCAGTACAATTAGTCACTTTCCTTTGCCATTTTATTTATGATTTTTAGTGTGCTATGGATTTCTGCACCAACAAATCAGCCTGCTAAACTGGGGAGAGGTAACTGGAGATACTGCTGGATGGAGCAAAATTGTTACCACCTCCTGCTTTACTAGTTTTATCAAATACCATTACCTGGTTTCTTTTTGAAGGGGGAAAGTGGAGTCCTGGCAAATGCAGGGTCCGTTTCTTCATAAAGCTTCTCAATCTTGCTTTGAAATTCACTGACTAACTTCTTTGCCCACTGCCCCCGTGTTTCCATTGCTTCACTGTACCGCACCCAATGCTTGCAGGCATCTCCTGCATGAAAGCAAGTATCCTGGCTTTAAAAATGAGGTTCCTGGATACACACAACCCTCCTGCACCCCTCAATGTTTGCAAATCTGTACAACATTCCCCTTTATCGAGGGATATGCAATATGCAGCATACTAAGTGCTTGTGAAACAAGTGCAGGCTTTCATACAACAGAGCTGGTCCTACCAGCAAGCGTTCCAAATTCAAGTGTTGGGTAGAATGCCAAGGTCACTTTTCCTTGATTCTTCAGTTAACCACAAACAGATTTTCTCCTGTGATACGTCCTATAACCCTCCCAAATTGATTAGGCATAAGAAAGAACCAGATTCAGAGCTTAAGCAACTGAAAAGGAATCTAAAGTTTCAAGTTTATGTCTTCACAACAGACCGCAACTTATTCCTCTCTTTGTACACTGCTCTGCCAGCAACTTGTCAGTCATCCACCGACAGGTAAATCAGATTAACCCTGCCCATGAGGATTTAAGTCCTGAGTTCTTTCTGTAGCCTTTCTTCCAGTCCTGCCTGAAGCCGTATAGCATCACTGTTCTTCAAATTCTTTTTTTATCCCCCTCCTCAAGTAGGGAGGCTACACACTCCCCTACCTGCCCTGTGGAAAGGATAATAGTCAAAAGCCATCCTCCTGAAGGTCAGCTGCATGGCACCCCCCAGCATCCCATGCTTCAAAGCGCCTGTGGAAAACAGAACAAAGAAAACCACAATCAGCTCTGCAATCCAAGTCGTGATCCAGGAGAATTTGGAACAATATTGCTTTGATTCCCACCGCTGATTGATTGTCATCGTGGCCAGTATTAGGGTATTATCTTTTAGAAAGCTGTATCAAAATCTTGCCCTAGGCGAGGAAAAGGACAACTGAACGTAACAGGCCAACAGTTTATATCGCAAGAACCAGACCTAGAATCTCAAATACCTAAAGGCAAGATCCCATTGCTTCCCAGGCCCACTACAATAACCAGCGCTTGTGTTTCCAACACTTGCTGGTAGGGCCAGTGAAATAAAGACAACAAAACTGAGCTAAAATGTTGAAACAGCAGCTCAGGAGACAGCAATACACAGACTAATTCAAAGATATCTGGAATAGTGATAGATGTGGGTAGGAGAATTTTATTCTTTTTTCTTTTTTAAAGTGAAGACACATGAAAACAAAAAGTACAACTTGTATCAGAGATGGCTGTGCAGAGAGAGAGAAGGGCACATTTGCCTCAAAAGAGAAAAAAAGTACTTAGAAGTATATCTTGGTAGGGGGGAGCTAGGAGTAAAACAGATACTAGTTAGCAAAGCCTTGCTTGAAAAGAACATGGTAGGCAGGGGAACGGTCTGTCAAACGTGGCAAAGAATCCTTGTAGATGTGTTACTGTGAATGTCCTGAACACTGTCAAAACAAACGTTTGCTCACCAAGTGGAATGATCACACTTTATTCCCATTGCTCAATACCAGATTGTTCCTAGAGCATATCCTCTACCACTTCAACTCGGTCACCTGCAACCACGTCCACTGAGGGACTTCCCCATGTTTGTCCCACAGAGCCAAGAAAGATTTTCCAATACTTAGTTCAGACATACAGAACTGATCTCTCCATCAGCCTGAACAACTGCCTATTGCCTCACTGTGAAACAGTAACATGAAAGATGCTTGTTTTCAAGAGGAAAATCCTCCTTCAAGACAGAAAATTAATGACGGGATTAATGTTTTCCTCCTGCAGTGTCCCGCTGATGCTGCTCTCAGTTACCTGACTCTCGAGTGTGGCTGTCATCACAGATATGCAGATCCAAGCGTGAGATGAGGAGATGGTACGACGACTCTTTCATGTCATGCTTATCAAAGTATTGACCAATGCTACTTGCATTCGGGCTGACTCCGAACGGCTGAGACCAGGACTGCTGGGTACTGGAAGCGGGTGGTGTGATCTATTAGAGAGAGACAAGCTCAGTATGAACTAATAGAAAGCAAAAAAAAAAAAAAGGAGGAAAAAAAAAAAGAAAAGAGAGAGGTTATAATGCAATTAAAAACGACTTATGCAATCTTCCAGACAGCAAAGCATCAATCTACAGAAATTGAATTGTGAGTTCAGAAATCTGAATCCTTTCCTATGTTCTCACGAGCAAGACTCTTTCACTGTGGTTCTGCCTCCTCTACATCAAGCTACTGTTCACTCTTCTTGAAATATGCTTTAAGATTCCTGGACAAAAAGGGATAAGTATTCCTGATCCCCCCCTTCCTATGTAATCTCACCACACTCTGTGCATAGCCCTCCTTCCCCAGAGCTCTCACCACCAGCAGCGATATTCCTCTTCCCTCATCCTTGTCTCTGAAAACATCTTTTGTCCTCTCCCCTACATATTTATTCTGTGACTTTCATCAAATAATTACTCAGCACAGTATTTTGAAAACAAAGAAAGCAGTAAGGGAAGTTCAAGGTTACTGGCAGAAGCAGCTGTTCTAAGGTTCTCATACACTGCTAGGCTATATGAGAACCAAAGAACAACTGCAAAAATCAAGAGCTCTCTCCAGAGTACTAGGAAGAAAAAAAGAAACCCAAACAACAACAGTGAAACTGAATGCCAATGTTGTCCCTTGAGCATCACAGTTCACTACGGTTTTATGTCATAATTTATTATACCAGAGTCCCTTCCCCCACACCTATGCAGATTGTCATTCAGAGGCAGAAAAGATTATTTCTAGAACATATTTATTGCTTATTACCAAATAAAATCCTCATGGGACCCTCTGCAACTTTCCATGTGCCAGGCAAACCTAGAAAGCCATGCAACTTAACACCACTTTCCCCCCCACCACCACCATCAGACAGAATCTAGCCCGTGACTACGTATGAACATTCTCTAATGCTTATTGGCAATGAATCCAACTCCTTTTTTGTCACTTCGTTACCCAACAACAGCCCACAATCCATGCGATGCTGACCTGACACCAGATAAGTCTACCAGTTCCCATCAGGGAGATGCTCTGTGAGCAAGGGCCAGATGCCACACAAACAGAAACAGTCTCTTTCACCTTGTCTTCTCCTTTTTCCTGGCAGACCAACATCCAAATCATGACTCACTCACCTGTACAGACTCTGGCACCAAGCTTTTCCTCTGCTGGGCAGACTTCTCCATGGCTTCACTCAGAGACTCTGCATATTTCATCATTGCTTTCAGCTGAGAGTCTGTCAGCACCCAGAGCAGGTCATCAAGGAGAAACATCAGCTTAGATGCCATCACATTGCAATCTTTGGTCTGAAACAGCAAGGAGTAGTCATGGACTTCAACAATTGCAACCATATACATACATTCTTCATAACACACAGAAGCTGTAGCAGAAGCAAGAGTTGCTGCTCTGAAACTCATCTGAGAGAGAAGTTAACTTCTCCGGTGGATGTCCACAGTACCTCCCCTCTAAGAAGGAAAGTAGTCAAAGCTTTCTGCTCTTTAGGAGGCCAATGGTTCACTGGTTTTAAAAAAAAAAAAAAAAAAAAAGAAAAAAAGAAAAAACCCCGATGGTTTAATTTTTTTTTATCATCATATATCCATTGACAGCTAAAAATAAGGCTACCAGGCTTTAATCTCCCATAAAGAGATGACAGCTCTCCTTGGGATGTTTGAACGGATTAAAAAACTTGCTCCATACATGTTATCCTCCCCTGGGAAATAAACTGCTTTGACATTTGGTAAGAACACAGCTGTCTCCAACAGAAAACACAGAGCGATATAGCAGCTTGGGCTCAACATTTGTGAAGGAAAAGAACGGTTGCTGAGGAACGTGGGAGGAAATATGCATCATCACTGCGCCAGGCAGGGAGACTGTATCCTGCAAAGTATGGAGGAAACTCTCACCCTTCTCTTGAGAGAGATCTGGATCCTCCCCTGGTTGGTAATGAGTCTCAGAGGAGTAGTGACAGGATCCTGATCGCCATTGTCAGTGGCATCTGCTTCTATCCGAAGTGTCTGCCAGGTGAGCTCTTTGAATGTCAAAACCTACCCAGAAGGAAAAAAAAAAAATAGGAAAATGCTGAGATTTTCAATAACTTTAAGGACTAAAATAAACAGAAAACGTGGAATGAAACAGGGCCACAGAATGCCCTTTTCTTCTGCGATCCCACTACAAAACCAAAATCATGTCCCAGGTAACACCCAACCCCCTCTCTCACACTGAGTTTAAAAACAGGCAAATCACAAAGGCATTCACAGCTTCTTCAGTTTCATTCTCTCAGATCAGAAGAGCTCAGAGAAAGCCCTGAGCACAAGTCAGCTCTCAGCCGCCCTGTTCCAGTAAACGGTAGGCAAGCTCACCAAAGCTCCCTGCCGTCACTGTATGAGAATTCAGACAACAGCCTGATTACCCCAGAGGACTGGAGTAGCAGGAGTGCCACTCTTCTGTGCACATTATGACAAGCAACACAAGACGACTCTTTACCTCTCCTCTCTGTGGATCAGTAATGCGGGTGAGTCGCAAGTCACTCTGTTGCCAGTTTGGGTTGACACTGTAGCCTTGGAGCTGCCATAGCTCAAAAGAAGCATGAAAGGCCTTGGAGTGAATCTTGATGGTGATGGAATTGACAACAATAAACATCCCCTCCACGACCTTTTCAGCAAAGCCATATTCACTGCAAAGAGAAGATCTCTCAAAGTCATCACCTGTTACGAGAAAAGGCCTGGTAGAGGTAAGGATACATACAGACTCCAAGGTTTATAAGCAATATTAGAGCCATTTAAACCTGATTGCAGAGAGGCCGGTGGTTAACCATCAAGAACAATGGCCACCCATACCCCAGTAGCATGTCAGAAAGAAACCACAGGGCTCAGAGTCTGACCTTTGACTTGCAGCAAGAGCAATGGGAGACTGTCCATTGGGTGGCCGAGGCTCCTCGCATGTTCGCATCTCTACCTCCACTTTATCCAGGTACTGTAAAGACAGAACATGGGATCGATAAATACAAGACCAAGACTCAAGCTCAGCCTACCAGACTTAGGTCTGAGACTTTAGGGCAGGGATAAACAAGCTCTGGCGTCTTGTGCCTCTCCAAGAGTCTCGTGTTAAAGCTCTCACACCATCAGTGCCAGGATCATTGGGTAATCTGGATCCCCAGAAGTTGGGGGAAAACAAACAACAAAAACCAGGCACAAGGTTGCCCTGGACTTCATTAAGAGCTCAGTCCAGCTCCACCCTGCAGTGAAATGTGGGTCTCATGGGAAGTCACTCATTGCCAAACAGGACTATTCTCAGAACTCCCCTTCCCCTATGTGCTAAGGGCCTATAGGATTTAGGTCAAGTGAAAATTTGAGTATGCACTTCACCATTTCCCTTCGCAGAATTTTTCTCAAGTGAAGGAATAAAAACAACAAATAAGAGAGGAAACATTACCAGGCAGATTGGGTGCGTTTTCAGCTTTGTCCACTGGATCTGAAACAATAAAGTTGAGGTTACAAGAGTTATGTCTGCATTGAGAAATTGCAAGGAACCATTTGAGCTTAAAGTTCTTCTCTGAGAAATGACCACAGTGACAATTCATCACGTCTCACCAAATCCAGGTCAAACAGGCTCACACAGACAAGTGAAAACACATTCCAGCCACAGGACCTATAAATCTAGCTTAGCTTTTGGATCTCACATATCATCACCAGTAATAGATACTATGCAGATCAAATTCTCATTTTTCATATTCCTTTATGGAGAACATTCTTGTCCTTAAAGAGTTTACAATTAATTGCTGCTGTTACTGGAAGTCAGGTAACTCTTTTGAAGACTGTGCACAAACCAGAAAGATTAATTTTATTTTCTTACAGCAACACTTACTCTGCAGTTCTAGTAGGAGGGAGAACAAATGTTTGTTACTAAATTAAGCAGATCTGACTCTAAAACCAGAGCAGATCAGATGAACAAGACAGGCTCATTTTTATTGTCACTTGGCAGGGTAGAGCTGTATTTCTTTTATAGCAAGTCTCTCTGATATACTAAAAACTTTTGCATTTGTGTAATGCAACTATGGTTAGTACTGAACAATCTGGCATTTCATATCAACTGAAAAAAAGAAATCAATTTTTTGCTCTAAAAAGCACAACGAGAAAGAATTTGTAAGGGAGTTCAGTGTGCAAAAGTGCAACTGCATGCACAATTTCAGTGATTATGCATGTAAAAGGATAACTGTGGGCACAAAGGCTGACTGAGTGCAGAGTGTGCAGCTTTTCACATGTACTATTCACGTATTTCTTATGAATTGCATTCTCAACAATTAAGACTTAAGCTGAATTTATTTTTTAAATACCTCACAGCATAATTAGCCTTTCAGAGGCACTCCATTTCTCTCTGTGTCCTATTCCTGTCGGAGGTCTGTGTTACTTCTTTAGCATTAAAAAAAAAAGTCAGGGTGGATGAAGGAAGACACAGAAAACTCCTCCGCTACCAAAGTACCAGGGAATGACCGAACAGAGATGTCTGTAAAATCCTAAGTGACGTGGAGGTGATGAACAGGGAATGATTGTTTGCCGTTTCTTCCAATAACAGTGCCAGGAGGTTATCAACTAAGACTAGTATATGCAGGGTTGGTACAAACAAAAGGAGATGTATTTAAACCCTGAGATTCTTTGCCATAGCACGCTCTGGATGTTAAATGAGTAAGGGGGTCCCGAAAGCATATGGGCAAATTCCTGGGAATTCATCAGTCGCTATTAACTACAAAAACCTCACTGCTGGCTTAACAAGTCACCTGAAGGTGAGGAAGGATCACAGCACACTTTGGCTGTGCTCTCTCAGCATCCTCTACCATCTGCTGCTGGCCACTGTCAGGGGCAGAGTGCTTAGCAAAGCCACCTACAGCAGGTTTCACCAAAGGCCATCTGACAGCATTCAGTTAGCAAGTCTCACACCTGAAGCACAGGGTTTGAGATGTGTGGATCAAATCACATCACGATTCTTCATCAGAAATTCCTAAGTGACAAAAAGAAGCTGCCAAAGGAAGGCTTCATCTGCCTCTGGGGACGTGAGCGCAGCCTCCTCTGCTCACCCTGATAGATGCCTTGTTACAGTAGACGCGAGTGACGGCAAGCCAGGTGGGCAGCTCCAGCACATTCTGCAGCACCTCTTCATCCAGCTCCAGGTTGGTCAGCTGCCCCTGCCCTTTCAGCGTGCTCAAGTTGATTTTGTCTGGAGAGAGATTCTTGGTAAACCTATATGAGAAGAAAGAGGAGACTTTAAAAACAACTCCCAGCAAATCTGAAGCTAGAGGAGCCTTAAGATAGCTATTTTAAGTATAAAAATCTGTGTACTGTTTTGTTAAATCCTTTCTGACGTTTTTAAACCCAGGGCATGTTGGTTGCTCCAGAAAAAATGTCTTTACACTTTGACATTTGCAGGACTTCTTTGTTTGGTTGTTTGTTTGGTTTTTTTGTTTTAAATGAAATTCAAGTTTGAGAAACTGAAGAGTCCTTCTAAAGCACCGGGAACCTGAAAACCAGCAAAATTGCCCTAGGAGAAAAACAAAGAAAAGCAAAGCAGGTCAGCAATTTTACTCCCCCCAGAAGTGCCCATATCAGTGGTGAAAAGTTTAATTATCAAGATTCTTTTTGAAGTTTTTGACAGAGGAAAGTAAAAGATCATTAATAAATCACTTTTACGGCTGTCTCTTTAAATACCAGTCTCGCAATCCAGCCTGCTCTTTGGTCAGCAGGTCCAAGCATGCAACCTAGCTCCACTTCCCCAGCGACCAGCCCAAGCTCCCGTCCTCCTCTCCTTTTGGCAGCCAGCAGCTGCTGCTCTCTCTGATTGCAATTCCGCCTCCCAAGTGCTTCTGTTGGTTCCACCTCCCTTGTATGCAGCCTAGTATCTTCAGGTCCCTCACATGTCTGCGATTTAAATGCAACGGATGAAACGATTTCAGCAGGACTGCTCAAGAGCAGTATATTCTGGGGCAAATCTGAAGACCTCTGACTGCATTAAAACCACCATGACCCCTAAGGAACCAGAAGAGCCAGTTTAGAGGGCACTAGACCACAGAGGCTGTATGCGTGTCAGCAATACCTCACCGGGACAGCTGTCTCCATCAAACAACCCTTCTGTGCAGAACGGGCCACCACCAAGGGAGCAAGGCAGCTCGCACCAGGACACTCCGCAGTCACAGGATTCAAAGCTGAAGACTTCCTGCCAAACAACTTACCCATTACTGAAGCCAGGGCTTATCCACACATTCCTCTATGCTAATACTAATGCTAATTCTGTACCATGGTCCAGAAAGTGGAAGCGAAAGAAAGACCCTATTGTCAGCGTAAGCAGGATTAGGCTTACAGTCACACACTGCCATTCTCTCTCCTCTCCTGCACCAGCAGCGTGGGCTACTTCTCTGTGAAAGGCACAAAGGGCATCTTGAACAAAAGAGGGGAGGGGAGGAGGAACCAGAGCCACACTGTCAGGATGGCAGCTGATGTGGCCACCACAGGAGCATGAGGTGTAGTACAAAACTGGCTGAGATGCCACAGCAGCTGCTGGTCAGTCAACCCAGGGCTTCCTGGGGCAAAAGTGCCTTTCCAAAGCAAACGTTTTGTTAGGAGAAAGTCTGACAGAAGGCGAAGAGCCACTGATGTCAACCCTATGCTACTGATGCAGCAACTCCTGGAAGAGGAGGATGGCACAAAGAGCTGTGAGTTCACCTGCTACTGCTTTTTACCTTGATCCCTGCCACTGTAGAGTCTTCTGCTGCCACAGAAGCCTGAGTCAGACATTTACTGTGTCACACTGTCACCTCTCTCCCCTGAGCTGAAGGTACACACTGACAGCTGATTAAAGACCAAGTTTATAACACACCTGCCAGCATCTCAGGCTGACACATTCACTTTAAACTTGTTACTCCCTTTAATCGGACTACCTCTTGTTTAAACACACCCAGGAAGGCAGCCAAGTTCAATACTGCTTCTCAGCATCTGTACAAAGAAATAACATATTCCAGAGTGTGCTACAGCGGCTGCTGCACTGGCAGGGAGATGCAGGGATATGCTGAGTACCTGTAAAATTTGCGCTTGGAGTCCTGTTGTGAGCACCCAATCTCAGACACTGCTGAAAATTAGACCAAATACCTCCAGAGGCAATACATGAACATCCTTGCCTTGCATTAGAGAACCAGCTCTGTTGAAAGGTGTTGTAATCACGTCCACTTGGGACTGGATACTAGCAATAAAACAAATACAACCTGAACAGGTAGGTAATAAAGAGCACTTGGCACTGTTAAGCTCACATGCTGCTGTGGACAGTGATCAGCTTACCGGTGGGGAGAGGATGAGGCGCAGAGCAGCTTTCTCACACTTGTAAAGCAAGGATCAAACTGCAAGCATCTCAAATCCTCATCCTGGGCTAAGCACACTTAGATAGGCAAGCTGCTTTCAGCTGGTAATGCAGAAGAAAAACATAAGGACATGTCTAAACCAGGGCATTACTTTTATTTAGTGTGTATGTGTATCAAAAAGAAAAAAACAACAGTAACATAATGAAAGGAAGCTAAAGCTGTGAAACAGGACACTGATGGAGAGTGGAATGAAACATGATCTAGCTAAAAACAAATAACTATTTGTAATCATCTACAGGGAAAGGTTGCAGAGTTCCTGCTGAACAGGTAAGGAAACCACCACGAGTGCTACCATACTCTACAGAAAAATCCTTTTCATGAGGCATTCTTGATGCACCAAAATGTGCCGTTCGACCCCCAAAGGAGAGGTTACAAACCTCACCGATGATGGGACAACAGAAGCGGCAAGTTTTGTAAACAAAAATCTAAAACTGAAACAAATTCTCTCTTTTAAACCACAGTCAAAATTCCTGAAGGTATGCCCATTACCAAGTCCCCTGCTCTCAGTTTCTCCCCCTGTAAAGGAATCTGAGCTCTTCAAATGGAATAATCTTCAAACTTAAGACATTTTGATACATGTAATGCATGTTAGACGGGGCTTACAAGAGTAAAAGAGATGAAGTGTGCCTGTGAACTCCAGAGTTCATAGATGCCAAATCTTCATTACTTCTTGAAAGGAACCGCTTTGGTCACCGCCAGGGGAAGGAAAAAGCAGTGAGAGCAGACAATTTTAGATGTTTGTTGGCAGACTCGCTCCATTCATACTCATAAACAGTAACATTTTTGGCAGTGTGGATTGCTGGCTTAGAGAAAAGTGAACGAAAATGGTAGCTATTAGGAAAACTGACAGTGTGGGATATTTGCACTTTTTTTTTTTTTTTCCCCAACTCTAACAGACATCACATAGTACTAAGCCAGTAAACTCAAAGGACAGCACTCCTTTTGAGCTTGCCAGGATTACCATGACAAAAACAGAAAACCTTTTTCTGTCTTCTATGGAATTGTCACTGCAGAGTCACAAGGGCATTTTGCAGCTATGTACACTTACATGAGAATTTATGCATCCACACTAACAATACCATAAGCGACTTTTTGTCTCTGAAAGCATCTGCCAGCCAGAAGCAGATCTGCTGCACCATAACCAAACGGACCATCACAGCCACCAGCATCCCCAGAAAGCCTTCAAGTGACTAAAAAGGTCTTGCTGCGTTCACAATCAAGGCAGTGGGAAATACAAGCTAGAACCTTTTAACAGCTATAAACTCGGGAAATCCTGCTAGGTCAAGCCTCTTCCTTAGCCCAGTGGTTTGCAGAGAAGAGTTTTCCCGACAGTCCGTTTCCCACTGTTTCTTACCACTTTAGATGACACAAGTGTTAGGGCTCTCAATCAACCTTCATAATAAGCAGACAGATACAGTCATTAACAGCGCCATCCTAATTTCATAACAGACTGCATGTCTCATCCTAAGATGCTAACAACGCCCAGGTGATTTAAACGTCAACACCTTCTTGGGATTTGGCCTAAAAGAATTATGTTCTTTAAGAAACCCTCAGCCTTCTTGGGCAGTTTCCGAGATCATTATTTGATTTGCTCTGAAGCCTCATTTCAGGTTTTAGATGGGGAAGGCACAGGATTGTCAGTCTATTTGCTCAAACATCACCTTGCATATATATAATCAAAAAATGATGTCACTACTAAAAGGACTGCCCGATTCCTCAGCTTGTATATCCAGAGACCACAAACTCACTGATTGCAAGAAGGAGATTGGCCAAATCTGATTTCTGGCCTGAAGCCAGGCTATAATCATAAATAATAAATTTATGTTCACATTTGTAGCTGTCTGGCCATACTGTCTCCAACTGAGCAAATACATAGACAGATAACGTCAGGAGAAGATGTCTGAAATCATAAAACTTCTTTTCAGATCCATCTCTCTCATTACCTTGCCACCACGTGGTACAGGAACCCTCTCGTCAGTAGCTTCATACACTTGAACTAGATTTTCTGCCTCAGCTTCTTCTGCAGTTATTCAGTAATCATTGTCTATTGTACATAATCACTACCTACAGCTAAACACATTTATTTCTATTAATATCTTTGTTACTATGGTTATCATATGCGAGAACTAATTAGTAGTACACCAGCGACCTTGATTTTACTTAATGACAAGCATCATCTATTGGCAGAAGCTTCCAACACTAGCCACAGTTGCAGATAGCAGATGGAAAAATACTTAACACATAAGTAAGCCAGGAAGGGGGTAACTTGTCAGCTGCAATCTGAAAACAGACAAGTAATATTGAGGGCCCCAAGGGAAACTGCTGCAGACAAGGTTCATGCCATCGTAAGGGTAACAGTAAGGGGAGAGATGAAGATTTTCTGTGTTAAATTAAACACACGTATGTAACCTAAGCAACTATGGCAGAAAGACAGAAATTAGACAGGGGAAAAACAAAAAAACATATTCTGGCCAATGCAGATTTGCTCCTTACACAAAATCTTTCCCAGAACCTTGTCTGGTTAGGTTTTGGACAGGTCATTTAATGGGATTTCCCCCTTCCTTGGGAAGATCTTCTACAATCCAAAAATCTCTGTGATAGGACATTTCCCCTCATATTAAACCTTCTTATCTCAGGAGCCAAAGAACATGTTTACTTGGAAAAAATGGTTCATGACTGGTAAAAGAAAAGGTCAGTGAACACCAAATACAAGAGAACTTTCAAGGAAGACAGCAGCAGAAGCTTTAACTGCAAGAATGTGTCTCGGAATGAACTGAAAAATAATTCTGGAGGAAATAAAACTGGACAAGTGATGAAGACTTCTGCAAAAAACCAAAAAAACAGCTGCCTCGAAGACACATAGGAAGAAGTAGTAAAAGCCCTTTCAGGAAGAAAAGCCACTACTCAAGCTTTTGGTATAACTGTAGAGCAATCTGCCTGGCGAGCATGCACAGTACTACTCAAGATTGAGAGGTTCAGAATTGCAGACAAGGAAGAGAAACACACTCAATTAGCAGAAGCTGAGGCTAATTTATGCACAGTATTAAGATGGTATCTAGTACCAATCCAGTTGGTATCATACCAACTTAGTATAAAGCCATTTAGAATTTAACGGAATCTGATCAATACCAAACTAACCAATTGTTCAGAAGATGGAAAGCACCACATCTTATTATTGAAAATCATCTCCGTGACTCCAGCTCTATGCTGCGTACAGTACTGGTGTACCCTAGATATACTGGTAGGGAATAATATTTTCCTTTGTGGACGAAGAGGTCCCAATGCAATAAGCCTGATGACTTCGCCCTACTTAAGTTACACAAGAAACTCTGTACATGTTACCATGTAACCTGGTAACAGCCTTTAGCACTATACCGGTAGGCTCCTTATCAGGGTGGATTTAAGGGCATTGATGTGCCTGTATACACATGCCACTGGTGGCTTGAAATTATCAGCTTTCTGTTTTTCCAACCTTCACCTACATTGAATAAAAGGCTGGGCCACTCAGCCACCCAAAGCAAAATGCGGTTTCACATGCGCCACAAAACATCTTTATGAGTAATCAGTTGTCTTAGCTCCAAGTTATCTATTGCAATACAACATGGCCAAGGTAAAAGTCTTAGAAATTTTATTATTTGCACTACTTGCAGAGGAGAAGAGAAGAAAAAAAAAAACAAAAAAAACAAAAAACCCACAACATTTCCAAACAGATCAGGAACGAGACTAAACTATTCCACAAAGCACGAATGTCAGCTCTCTTCTCCCTGATGTCTGCATCCTAACTTACTTAGGCCCCTGAGGACACTTTCTTGTCTCAAACAGAAATTACTCTTAAGCACTCCAAATACTGGTAAACTGCAAAGGCTCCAGACTAGGTGCACTTCTTGCGCCATACCCACTGTCAACTAATTTGGTAGTAGGAGACCTGTAAAGCAAACCATAAACTAACCTGAAAGGAAAAGAGGCTGGGTTTTTGGCAGGGGTTGAACTCCACCTCGCTGAGGAACTGTTTTACTATTTCTAGCTCGTCGGCTGGAAGCTCAGTAAAGTTTAAATGCCAGCTGCCCCATGCTTCAAAATCTGGAATGCAAACTCTCGTCAGCTGCCAGGGAATTTCCCAAGACTAAACCTCAAACAAATAATAACACACAAAAGAAAACTAAGAAGAAACATGTAAATAAATGCACTAGTTGGAAGTGCCACTTCTCAGATTTGAAGAAATTATCTGCCCTGCAATCCAATCTGCATTTTTGTTTCCAACCTGCAGAAAACAACAGGTTATTGCATAATTCAGACTCAACTGAGCAGCTGCAGAGGAGGTAAGAGCTCAAGGAGTCTGGGAGAGATAAAACAAGGGGAGAAGAATCATGTTTAACAGCTCCTTTTCCTGACCCACCACTTCCTCTGAAGAGCAGCAGTAGCATGGAGAGGTTCCACGTGGCCAGTGCAGGGCTCTGCAAAACCCAGCAGCTGATGTGAGGTTATCTCCAGCCACATTTTCCTCCTGAGCTACTGAAGGGCAATTTATTTTTGCTGCAACAAGAGTCTATTTAGCATTCCAGAAACAGCACACGCTTCTCTCTTGAGCCGAGTGGAAGTGGTTGGAAACACCTTGCATCCAGCAGCTGACACACACTTTGTAAAACTGACAATTCGGTTCTTCTGGTAAACTGCTGCATAGCAACTCTTGATTTTAGAGATTACTCTCCGTGAAAGGAAAATACCACCTCCTGTTATGTGTGCACTGTCTTTTTCCACCCTATCTTGAACAAAGAATTGGTAGCTGTTTATTACTTCAGTCCATAATAGCCTGGGGTTCTATCTCTCCATCAAGAATTCATCAATATTAAAATTTTAAAAATGTAAAAATCAAAAAAGTACTAGGAAAATCAGAAATTTCCAAATTACAACATCAAAGGGTTTGCATCCACCCTTAAATGCTTTGCTAGATGCAGCATGTAAGAACTTAAGAGACAAGCTTATTCCAGGTGTGTCAATACTCAATACCTTGGCCTGCAAAATAGCTGCCACTGCTGGGAAGGAGACTTGACAAAGCTTCTTTCTTATAAATTGGCTCAGAGTTTCTTCCTACAAACTGTTTCCACCCTGTTCCCAAACCTGCTTCTATTTGCTAGTGTTCCCAGGGCTATTTTCAGAGCAATGTACAAACTGGCTCGTCAGTATTATTGCTACTTAACCGCTGGGGAAACCATGACACCAAATGATTAAGTGACTTCCCCATAGCCACAAGAAGCACCACGCTGCCGAGTGCCCTCCAGACCCAACCACATGCCCTACCCAACACAGCCTTGTCAGGCATCTCCCATCTATCCCCAAACCCTCCCACCTTTTGAGACATGTGTCCTGCTGCTCTCAGCCACACGAAGATCAAGATGTGCACCTCAAAAATTCAGGGAGGGTATCCACATCTGGGTTACCTTCTCTCTGTAACCTACTTGTGTTGGTCAAGTCCTCTTCAGCCATGCCAAAATGCAGGCAAGCCCCTTGCAGGCGTGACAACACAACCACATCCCTCCTCTGCTATTCTCTGCTGTTCTTTGCCCGAGCACTGGCTGCAGGAGAGGGTTATTCAAGCCTTCATGCTTTGGATTCCAACTTGTGTGCTTTGTGGCATTTGGGTACCAAAAAAAATTATTACCTGGCCAAACAGAACGCACTGAAAAGCCGGAACAGAATGCTTTGCAGATGGAAAAAGTAATGGGTTTTTTATCATCAATTTTTAACTGCTAGCAGCTTTGTGGTTTCACCTATTTCCCGTAGCTGCAACAGCTATTTTATGCAAGTTATTGTCTTCAGCAGTAGAAATTTCCTTGTTCACTGAAGGGGGATACCGAAGCAGCTAAAGCCAAAATTACAATGTCTCAATTCTAGCAGAAACTCTGTCCCAGGCAAAGGTTCTCCAGAGGTCCCTTCTGCCTAAATCACTTCATGACTTGACTCTGTAGCTTCATCAGGCCATTCCCAGATGCAATTTCCTTTCTTTCCTCCCTAACCACCATGGTCTTTAAATTTCTTCCAGTTAATTTAGAATCAAGGTCAGAAAACTCAGAAAACCTGAAGGGTTAAGTGGTAAGCACACACCTTATACTGACAGTAGCTGTTTCTAAATCAGAGGGTTTCCAACACATTTTACTAAACAACGTGCCATCGCTTTGACTGTCATCTGCATCTCAGCATTCAAGCACGCAGCGATGCTGCAAAACACTTCAGGACAAGGGAGAAGTAAACAGACCAGATAATTCAGACTGTATTTTCTTACAGCAATTTCCAGATTGCAGCATTTAGTGAAGAAATGAAAGCACTGAGGGGAAAGAAGTGCTCTTTGGACTTAGGGAACTCCCCAACCCTCTGTGTTGGGCAAATGATGCGTATCTGATAACGTGATCTGACCTTCTGCCCAGTGCAAGCCACAGAGCCCATCTCAACAATTCCTGAACGGCAGAGACTGAATCCCATTTTCTTGGCTGACGAAGAACCGCTTCTGCCTCCTGTCCCCATCTTTTCTGAGGAGAAGGATGGGTTCCCTCGGGATAACACAAGTCACTTCTGCCATCCTGGCTTCAAAGAAGCTAGTAACACCAAACAGCAGGATGGCCATCAACTATAATAGCCTTTTTTTGTCCTGTCTTAGCCTGAGAGCATGTCTTTGATGGTGGGGGTGGATAGAGGGCAGGCAAGAAGATCACATACTTTTGAGCATGGCGGCACAAACAGCTCCAAGACTAACCGAAGAGCTAATCCAGTAACGCTACAGAACAGGCAGGGCTCATGTGGCAGAGAGCAGTTCTGGGTCTCAGAGCCAGCTCTGAATTCTTTGCATGTGGCACAAAAGTAGCACAACTGCCTGGAAGGGGTAATACCAAATGCATTTTTAGACCCAGGAAGATTCTGAGATTCTTTCATCCAAGTTAAGAAATAACAGCCCCCAGAAGCCTATGTGTTCCTGCTTGGCGGACTCCGTGACACTCACGTATTCGTAACTGCTATATTGATCTAGAAGATACTAAAGATACACTATAGGCTTTCCTGATATTTTCACTTACCTACTAGCAGTGGTTTTATCTGTTGCAAGGACTAGGTGCAATTAAAAGTGAAAGAGGGGAGGAGTGAAGGCAATCTTGTCTGGAAAAAGGGATGTATGGCCTAAACCACTGGGAACTGGGAAGAAAGGCTCTACTAAGGTGCAGTACAATTTATGATGATATACATGATGCTGTTTCTTCTGGCTGCATACCTGACCTACATCTACAGGCATCAAAGTATTACATCCTGCACATGCTACTCAATCGTTTTGTTTTCTAGGATTTTTTAAAATTCTGTTTCTAAAGCCCATCTTACTGATCTAAAAAGGTGGCTCCATTACTGTGCTATGAAAGACAGTTCTGCCAACTTCTGCCATGCCTCCTCTTCCTCTGTATGACATCGGGATAAAGTGGAAAGTGACAACTGAAGGTGTGATCAATAAACCTGGCTGCGCAGCCTTGCACCTGCCAAAGATAGTTTGGCTTCAGCCTTCACTGGGAAGGTTGTACTGTCCAAAACGTTGCCCATCATTCAGCAACCTCCAAAACCAAGGAAAGGAGGAAACAAACCAACAGAAGCAAAGCAAGGTACAAGACGACACCAAAAACCTTGCTACAAACACTGTCTTAATCACTTCCACAACTCCCAGTCTTGCTCCACAGCAACATAGCACCTTGCAGATACTGTCCCGACCAACACGTGAAACAGCAACTGAGATCCTACGTGTCTAGTAATCCACTGTAACAGACTGGGAATAAAACAGAGCAAAAACCTCCGTGGCACTCAAGTACTTCACAAATTCAGCAATGAAGGGCCTCTGTGCACGTCAGTCCCTGTTTACAAGCACAGCTCTAGCAAAGACAAAACCACAAGCCCAGTATCCCTTGTATTTCTGTTGCACACATCTGTTATCAACTGGGCCAGTTGCCTGGATCGGTGACTCAAGCACCGCACTCTTTCCTCTGCAAACAGGTCTCATTCTCCATGCTGGTTTTCCTTTGTATTTTCTCAGTGATAGTGCTGGCGTTACCTCAGCGAACTTTTCTCTCTCATTTCTCCTCCGCTTCCTTCTCACTCTACTTTCAGAGATTCCTGAAGTTCCTCCTCAGCTGCGGTCCTCCAGGGCTCCTGTCAAAGCTAGATATGCCTGTGGTCCTCTTCGCCTGCATTCAAACCTGCTCCCAGAACTCCACCCCAGCTCCTCTGCTGACACCAGCTTTTATTTCTTTCAGAAGCTTCTGACTCAGTGGCTCTTTCACATTGGCCCTCTGGAACTGGAGCAAGCAAAGCTGTTATCTGATTATTTTCTCCACTTAACTTTTATTCTTTTCTTCCAAACAGCAGGATTACATATTGCATTTCCTCTGGAAACCATGTAACGTGCAATTAGACAGTCTATTAGAGCCTATTACTCCACAGGCTCACATGTTCTAACACATGTAATAAAGAAAATGTCACAAAGCAGTTGTCAGATGCAGCAGTGGATAAGAGCTTCGTAATGAAATTCAATAAAAATAATTGTGATAAGGATTTCCACTGCAGTGCTGAAAACTTAAATCCCAAAGTGTGAAATTAGGTAAGTTTGGGCAGTTTGGCTTGCCACAGTTTCCCCGTCTACCACATGGGGATAAATATCACCTTTATAATACTCTGAAATCAAGTGTCTACTACAGCTGCACTGAGCACTATTAAAATAAAATAATAATAAAAAAAAACCCTACAATACAAAGAGGGTATTTTCAAACAAAGCCAGAAAGAGGTAAAGGCAATTCACTGTTTTATTTTAAAGCAATAGATGTGCTTCCATAAATAAGTACAGACTGGTAAACACACCCGAAGTACTGCTCTTGTCGTACAGCCTCGGAGGAGTTCAAACCAGATTCAAGTTCTAACACACAGCAAGCAGCTGAGGCTTCAGACAGACAGCTCGTAGGGAGAGCCCTTTGTTCCAGCTGTAACGGTTTGATGTTTGGCTATAAACATTCTCCTGCAGGATCTGCCTCCTCACTACTGCAGCCATGTGCCAGTGTAGAAGAACCAAAAAGTGAAACTACCTAATCTGTTTTCTTTTCCAAGCTAAATATAGGACAAAAGAGTGAAAAGCACAGATGGTGAAAGCACTGGAAGTTTTTAGGCTCTTCTGCTGTAGGAATTTAAGCTGCTAAAGAACAACACAGGCTAAGCCTTCTGAAGTACATTCATAACTCGGCTCAGTCAGCAACGGCAAAGCCCAGCTTTACAGATCACCGCAAGTGACCACTGTCACCCTATTAGGCATGTGATTCACTTAATCAGAACAGCTGGTGTGAAACAACGCTTTTATATTTCCCTGATCTTGCTGTGTCTCATGACCCTTCCTTGCCAGTTTCCAGATAGAAAAAGAACAAAAACACACTCCGTGCAGAAATGACTTCAAATGAAGACATAATAAGAGGAACACAGAATTATTTTATATGCAAATTGAAAGCAGAAAATAAAGGCAGATTAATGATTCAGTAGCAAAATTCTTCCGGGCAAATGAGCATAGCTGAAAGAAAGACCCAAAGGGAGTGGGAAGCCTGAGGTACTTAGAGGAAACAAAACCGGAATGGAAAAACATCATTTTTTTTTTATACAACATCAAACTGTGTTCAAAATGCATTTCTCCAAAGCATCCACAGTAGTTACACAAGAGGGGGACAGGATCAGATCAACCTCCCCAAATGACAGAGTGACTCCAGCTAGTAGGAAAACAGGTAGAGTTCCAGAATTTTTTGTGACTCCCTGTTCTCCCTGGAACTGCACAGACACAGGTGAACAGTAACAACTGTCCTGATCGGAGGGGAAAAGGGGCACTTTGAGCAGGAACGTGTTGTAATGGGGCAAGGCAAGGCAGACTGAAAAGCAATATTAAGTAAAAGCACCAGCAAGAAAAGTCTATTTATCTAAAGAAAGAGAACTGTCCGTAAGAACAACGCACACACCCTTTCATCCTAGAAGGAGTGGTACCCAGGAATAAAGCCCAGCTCTATTTCAGCTGCCATTAATAATAACTGTTCTCATCCACCTTTCCTTGTTATAAATACTTCGGTGCCTCCTGACAAGAAGACTGAATTCGTAACAAGCACGACATGCTGATTTGAGGTGGAATGAGACAGAAAGCTCAGAGATTTGTGATGTCAGGTCTAGCAGAAATTCACCCGAATTAGAGCACTGAACAGATCAAGCAGCAGGCTCTATTACACTCCTTTTTGGTACACTGCCTGGAAAGCTGGAGCACTGAGCAACTAGTGACTCAGAACCGCTGCAGACAGACGCTTTATTGAGGGGACTGCTCGCTTAAAGTTGGCGGGGATTCTCCTGAGGTTCCAGAAACTCTCAGGATTTACTACCACCCTCAGAACACCTGAGACAATTCAGCCTCAGAGAGCCAGGATTCCCAGGTCTTAATTCCTTGCTCCAGCACCCACACCATGTAACCCCGCACAAGTCACTTCAAGCCCCTCGCTTTGTATCTGAGCTTCTCCACCAGTAAAAATGGAAAGGACTCGATCACCTGCAGGCCGTAAAGCACAGAGTGGAAAAGCACCGTGCCATGCTGTGCCTTCACCAGTATCCTCAGAGACACACCACCTTTATATTTCATCATATTATTCTGATGTTTCAGCAACGCAGAGGGAGGATATGCCCGTGGCCATGAGATAACACAAGAACCGTTAGCTCTGATGCAGCCCTTTTCTTTCAAAAGAGAGGGCAACTGAGGCACCAAGACTTGCCCAAGGTCAGTCCCCTGGTCAGTGGCAGAGCCACAGCTGAAGCCGTATTTACTGACTCGCCGTCTCACACGTGAAGCGCCAGACGATGGTCTTCCTCGACGCACTTTTTAGTGCCTTTAATGAGCTCCACTGAAAATGACAACCAAACGCCTAAGCGTGTGCGCGCTGTGTATCAGGTGTTAGAGCATTCCTTTTTGCCCTCGGTACCTGTCGTCGTTTACATTCTCCTCTCGTCTCTTGAGCTTTTACACACTCTCACCAACTCCCAGCTGAGCGGGAGCTGCTGCTGGAAGCGGCCCAGGCCTACAGCCATCCCCAGGGCTCGGCAAAGGCAGCCTCCCCTCGGGAACACAGGCCCGCCCGGCCCTTTCCCTTCACCGCCGGCACCAAGGCAAGACCGGCAGCGGTAGGAGCCGGGCCAGGCTGGAAACCTCCACCGCAGCTCCCGCACACCGGGGTCGGCGGAGCCGGAGCCCGGCAGGACGCGGCCCTGAGGGGGAGGGCGGCAGGGCCCTCAGAGCCCCCCTCCCCGGGCCCCACATCCCCCCCGTCCCGGGCCCTCAGAGTTCCCCCACGCCGGGCCCTAAG
>VYXH01006311.1:149302-167051 GCA_013397275.1 Burhinus bistriatus | reverse complement strand
AAGGCGGGAGGCCGCCGGGGCTGAGGGGGAAGGCGGGAGCGCCTGAGGGGCCGCGTAGCGAGTCGGGCCTGCCGCCCCCTGAGGCGGCTCAGGGCGGCCGGCCCGGCCCGTCGAGGCGGTGTTTGTTGTGGGCCCCCCTCTGTCCCCTCCCCTTCCTCGGGGTCGATGATGGCGGGGCCAGCTGCCGGTGGTGTGTGTGTGTCGTGTGGGGAAGAAGCTATCATGGCAGCACGGAGGAGGAGAGGAGCAGGACGGGGCTGAGCCGGGCCTGGGGTTCGCCTCCCGTATCCAGCTCGGGGTTGTGATTTTTGCCAGGTCGTGGAGCTCGTCGGTCAAAGGGCTGCGAAGCTGTTAAAGAGTGACTAATTGATAGGAAGAGGAGGCATGTGATCCAGCGGGCCCAGAAGATCTTAAAGGGCGCTTTCTCTGCGGAACGAGAGGATGAGCTGAATTCAGGGGTGGATTATGGTGCCCCCTAAAGTGGGCTTCAGAAGGAAGAGAAAGTGGTAGAAAGGCTGTACGGAAGTGTTAAAGCTGCCACGGTCTCTGTGTGAAAGTTGCCTAGGTGTTTGTTAAAAACTTAGCATCCCCTTGCAAAGTAGGGGTTTCTCTAAATACTGTGGCTTTCAGTGTGTATTTTAGCTTTATAAAAGCTCTCTGTCCCTGGCCTAGAAAAAAAGCAGGTACAGGTTATCAGGGAATAATGTGGGAAATATGCAATATAATGGTGAAAAACAGAAACCAGGAGTGTTCGTGGTGCAGTGGGTCCAGTGACTGTGAGAGTATGCTGTGAAATTGCTGCTGTCTGAATTGTGGGGTTGGACTCGTTATTACTACTTCCATCTTTTAAACCATCTCTTAACAGCTTTGCTGTTGTGTGGGGCGCTAATCAAAATGTGACTCTTGGTAGGTTTGCATCTCTTCACTGTGATGAATGCAGGAGAGCAAAGTGTTTTCTATTTCAGATCTTGTTGACAGAGATTACTTAATTAAGTTGTAGCTACTATTTTTTCTTAGTGGTTTAACATCAAATCCAGAAAACTCAGGTTTGAAACTTTAAATACAAGTGAAGGTCTTGATATCAACAGTTGGGTAAAAGCTTGAGCCGAACTGTTGAGCTAATAAACAGTAATAAGACAACTTTGTCACCTTTTTTCCTTTCATCTTTCCCTCCTTCTACAGCTCTATATTGAATTATATTGGCAAATCTGCATCTGCAGAGGGAGTAAGGGAATAACAAATAATACCATGTGCTTTGTAAGCTGATACAATGTGAAAGAAGGTCTCTCTCGAGGACTTCAGGAGTTTGCTTTGGAGAAGTGCTTCACAGCAGAAGATGCTTTCCCACTTTATTCGTGTGTTGATAATATGAATAAAACTACCGACACTGCAGCATAATACTGGGTTTTTTTCTGGGATGTTCCTTGGGAGAGCAGAAAGCTTAGCAGAGCTGAACCTGAAAGTTACTGCTGAAGATACTATGTATAGCCATAGTGTTCCTGGTCTGTGTTGAAGTAGCTCGCTCATTTCAGGCATATTTAATTTCTTTTTGAATTAACAGTATCTCAAATACAACCTTATAACCAATGGCTTTTTTAAAAAAGTCTTTTAACTACAGTTGAAGAAAGTCTTAAGCGATGAAAATAGCTTTAATTTCATAACTTCAGTGGCTAGTTTGGTTCAGAAAACATAAGTTTTCAAATTTTTGTTGGAGTATTGGTTGATAAGCCTTGTAGATGGATGGGGGCGTGTAAAAAGGGAATCTGTTAAGTTGGTGTAATGTATACAAGAGTGTATGACAATTAGCGCAGGCTGTAGTGTGGTTACTCTTAGAGTGGGCTTAAAGCCTGTGAGAGTTTAACCTTTCAACAGCAGGGAGCTGAGCTGGGTATGCTGACAGGTGCTGCTCATTTTTCTTGTGTGTTCTTGCCAGGGTGCTGCTTTCCTGGCCTGTAGTATCATTTGTTGTGCCTGTTTTTGTGCAGTTTACAGTTCTGCTGCTGCGTTTCTGTCCCGTTCTCCAGCTCCCACCTCTTCTTAGTATGGCCTTTGGGTTATCGGCCTGAATGTCCTAACCCTCCTCTCAGTTGTTATAAAAAGCTGCAGTCAAGACACATTTTCCTTTTCTGGAAACACCTTTCCTTTATCACATTGAGGGCCCCTGTGTAATCCACACTGCCCCAGGTGATGTCAGGCAGTGACCTAGTAGGTTTGTTTTTTGTGGCTGAGAATGAGGGTCAAAATATTCTATCACCAGTCTGTCCTGCAAATAATTTGTCTTGATGAGACTGTCAGGGAACTTTTCCTTCTATTAAAGGTATGGCACTTTTCCGCAGTGATGATCCCTTCGCTCTCTTTCTGCATCAGGACTAATGTTCATCCACAGGAAATGGTGAGGGAGTTCACAGCAGGGGTGAGAGAAGTGCATTTACTTCGTGGGCTGAGTTCTTTTTAGTGATGTCCATGAATGGGTTAATTAACAAAGACGTGAATAACTTTCACTAGAACTTTTTTCACAAGTGTGGCAAGCTGCTCTTTGGTGATAATTATGTAGTCTCCAGACCTGAAGTTACTTCCCTGTTGTATGCCTTTCACATATTGTAGTAAATAATCTGAGCTGTAATGTGTTTTGAAAGAGTATTTCCAATAGTGTCGTTAGTAATTGTATTAAATGTATTTAAAGTGAATTTGCAGTTCTGCTGGAACAGAGGAATTATTTTAAAATAGCTCATTCGGCCAATTTGGGGGGGAAAAATTAGTGGTTGATTGTGGAGCAATATAGATACTTGTAAGTAGCCTTTAAAAGTCTGTCTGCTTCTCCAGTTTACCTGGCATTGCTCAATGCGCTTTCGAAGTTCTGGCAGACTTGGGACAGTACTAAGAAACTACCAGCTGGTTTTATTAACAATATTGCAAAAATGCTTCAGGTAGCACATGCATCTTAAGTTTCTGAGACTGTTCCTTGATCTTCAAGAAATACAGGTTAAACACTTCGGTGAGTTGTCTTTTTCCCTGTTATTTATTAAACACTTTCCTAGAGTTCTGCCTCTTTTTAATTACGCGTTGAGTTCTGTTTGTGGGCTGTTCTAACTTCTTAGCTTTCTGCTACATAAATCCAACTTTGCCCTTTCGGAGAGTCCCGGCTGTACATGCTTTAAAGGCAGCACGCATTGTCCCTCTTTACTATTTATTTATGTATTTTTCATTAGAAGTTGTGAGGCTTTAGAGTGAGAGGTTGAGCTTTCGCTTTTGGCCTACAACCAAAAGTGAACTTCTCCAAAAGATGTTTTGGCACCAAACCCGTTTCTTCCTTGGGAGGAAAACCCAGGCAGCGTAGTTGGGAGGGCGTTTTGCTGCCATTGCATCTCGGATGAAAATCCACCCTCCATTAAATGGCATGCTTAACTCTCCTGCTCCCTTCCCCCCCGCCAGATGTTATGCAATGCAGAAGCCGGGCTGCCTGCAGACTGAAGCACATCCAGCACCGCAGGTTGGAGGGAGGGGGCTGTTAAAAGTGATTTTTGTGGTGAAGTTAAGTTCCAGGTGTCTACAGCCCTTCAGTGTTATGCGACAGTATGGCCAGAAACATGTCTGAACTTGTCTAGACTCGGTACGTCTACCTACATAAGAAACTCCTTTTGAAAACCCTTTGTGCTAATGTTTTTAAAAATAGGGATTGTTCAGGTCAGACGGTTGATGCTGAATGAGTCTGCACCGAAATACCTACTCGCGTCTCCCTAACACAAGAATGGCTGTAGGTCTCTGGATAGGTGGTACCAGGGCAGACTGGACTTCCTGAAAACACCTGGGAAACAGCTGTTCTTAACTGTCAGCCTAGCGCTGACTAGTTTTCAGCAATATGGATTAGTGTAAATGTAAGAGCAGAGGGAACTTTGCACAGAACATGCATTTTATTTTTTGTTAACACTCAGTTAAGGCCTATTTCATAAAAGTCATTGAGTCCTATAAAGTTGGTATGGGAGTTGTATTGTGAAAAGGAAGAGGAATTACTTTTTTCAACTGGAGAGTATACCTACTTTGAGGGTGAGAGGCTGCAGCACAAGGCTTGGAGCTTCGTTAATTCTGTGAGAAAGTAAATTAATTTGATTTGAAGTAGCTAGTGGTGCTGGATTTAAAAATCCATATTTCAACACAGTTGACTGTGAAGGGATTCCTAATTTGGAAGACTTATTTTAATGTATGTATATTTCAGTAATTTACATGTAATACTTCTTTACATTCTCTTTTTAGCTTTTGTTTAGAAAGCTGCATTTTTATTAGTCTAGTAGGTGTGATATTTAATTGAAATGTGTCAGATACTGATGGTTTCCATTGTGCGTGTGGGGAAAAAAAGTTTTATTGTTGCAAACCCTAGACTTTTTTGATCTAGCTTTCTGGTGAAAAAGGTCTTTTTAAGGTCATTCTTTGTAAGGTAGTCAGATCTCTTCTGGAGGTCCTCAATTTTTTTTTTTATATGCTTACGAGAATTTGTAGCTGTATCATAGTTTTAGTAAGATGATGTTTTGCCTGAAAATATTTATAAGTTTATCTCTGGAAAATACTACAGAAATCTGCTGTAAAAAGTCTTTTTATATTGTGTCAGGTGTAGGGCACTTCTGTATGTGTGAGCGAGGGGAGCCAAGGTGAGGTAGGGATTAACTAGTGGTGATAGCAATTTTTACATCAGAAATACGAAATTTTTGAGCATAGCAAGGAAAAGGTATCTAATATTTTTGTGCAAGTGTTTTATTGGTCTCTGAGAACAGACAGAATATTGCCTTTTAGCAAAATTAAAATTGCTTTATACATGCATGTGTTCATCGCTGTGGGTGAGATGTTTAAATTCTTCATATCAAATGAATCACCTATATTGCCCAGAAGTGAATGTACTCGATTGGAAGTCTAAAGACATGTTTTACCTAATAGTTTGGGGTTTTTTATTGCTTTTACTCTGACTTTTTATAAGTGCTTAATTTTTGCTTTCTAGCAAAGATGATACGATGCTACTTCAAGTAAAACTCGGATCTGTGGATGAAAGCATATCTATTTACACTTGATACTAATGCTGGAGTATAGGTGCTATTCAGAGAAATACTCAAAGTATATTTAGGTAAGACAGCAGGACATAACAGACTCAAATCAACAGGATTCACACACATGTGATGCATTTCCCACAGCGGGTAACACTAGTACTCCTGGTCTTGATTTTTAACCTTGCAGCTCTTTGCAGAACTGCCATTTAAAAAAACAAAAACAAAAACACACCAACAAATATGCAGATGTTCTCTGCTAACAGATTTTTTTTTTTTTATTGACTGCTTTTCAAAAGAAGCTCTCCAAGTGTGCGTCAGGAAAAACTTGGGTTTGGAATGCTCCTTTCTCAGCTCGGACAGAGACAGGTTACCACGTGTTGGCCAAATGATAGTGCCGATGTGCAGACAGGCTCTTCATCCCAATGTCCTTGGCTGTCCTGCACTTGCTGTATTTAAAGGTTTACTGGTACAATATAACCAGTCATCCTATGGTATGGTATTTTTCCAGTCTTCAAACAGTTGTGTGTTATGTTTCAAAGACCTTTGGAAAAAGCATATATAGAAGGCAAATATAAGGACATGCAAAGTCAGACTGTGCAGCTGTAAAGTTTTTAGGAATTACCTGTCGGCATATGAATATTGAGGTGGAATGCAGGGCCTTAGCCGTACCATGAAACCTTTGATTGTGTGGTTATATCAAAAGCCATTTTTATTGATTACAGTAGCTCTACAGGATTGGTCTGGTAGAGGGGTTCACTACAACTAACTGCTGCCATTAAAATTACCTGCATTTTTATTCCAACCCTTAAACACCAGCAACCCCCAAAGAACTTAATCTCTTAAATCAAAACACTAGTTTTATATCATTCTTTAGATGCAAATATGCATCTCTCCTATTACTGATCAATACTTCCAATTATAGACCTAAGAAGGTGTTAGATTTGTATTTTTGTACATTTGTTGTGGGGGAAAAAGTCTATTCTTGCCTCGTCTTATATCAAGATCTCTACTTTTTATTTGGATATCCTGACTGAAGTGTGAACAAATTAATTTGGTTTCCACAGCTGTTTGAAGGCAACATTTTTGTTGATGTCCAGTAAACTAATCAACTGCTATCAGAGAACTCCATCTGATTTTTCAGTAGATGCTCTGTCTTGCAACATTTACCGAGTTTCCTCTTTTTCTCCACATGTGAGAAGTCAAAGGGAAGGTAGGATAAAACAACAAACGATAGGATTTTTCTCTTTCCCAGAACTAATGAATATAAACCTTGCTTTCATGTTCATACTGGCATTGCTGGATTCGCCACAAAGATGATCATGCCATTGCGAGTGGGGAGTTGTGGTGTGTGCGCTTTACCTTAGAAGAGTTCAGGGGTCCCTGCTGTCCATGTTTTGTCTGCTCTTTGTCTTGGCCCGCGGGACTCCTGTGACTTCTCTTTTACTAATTCACATTCATATAAATCTGAGGAAAACTTCCCCGTTGCTCTGTGTAAATCTCAAGCTTAGTCTTGATACTCCTTTCCGTTTGAGAGAGCAGTGGGGGGAATCCTCTGGTCATGGAGGAGGCAGGAAACCTGAGACCTGATCTTTTGAGTCAATCCTCCTCCTTCCCTGGAAACTTCTTTGGGTTAGTTTCAATACTCATACAGGCATCTGTTAGGAAAGTGATAGTGGCGGGTGGGAAGTCATATTACTTTGCTTCTCTTCTTCCTATATCAGGTGATAAAAACAAACCAGTCTTGCGTTCTTTATGTGTCCCAGAATATAGGAAGTGTTTTAAGTGGTCTAGGTCTTAATGCGACTAGTCAGATTAGTATTTGTAGGTGGTGACCAGTTGAACTGAATCTGGTGAGAAAGGTGTGAAGCCCTTGGTTTAAAAGATCATTTGGGTTTTGATAAAGTTAAATAGTAGGGGAGAGGGAAGATGAGGATTTAAACTTGATGGCATTCTTACTGTAAAACATTTGATGGACTGTTGTCCTTACAGACGGAAGAGACACCATAGAAACGGGTCTAGTAGTTCTTGATGTACTGTCACCAAAATGCCAGAACAGGCTGGCAGTCTCTGAGCTATGGCTGCCGCTAAGTGGTGCGTACGTAGGGTTGCTCATACCCTATGGCTGGGGAGCAGAAAGGAGTTTTTAAACTGTTTGATCTGTTGTGGCTAACGTAAGCACCGTAAATGTCGTCTTAGTACATGTGAACTGTTGTATACTGTTGCATCTCTGGTGTCCACAACTGCCCCTTGATGCTCCTAAATTAGAGAATGAAACAATTCAAAAATATTTTCTTGGACAGCTTGTATTTAGTGCACTAAAAAAACAAACACCTTTTCTCCAAAATAAGTCAAATATTTGACCTGATTATTTTGAATGAAATCGAGACTTTAAATATATTGTATTTTTAACTACGGAACATACTATAATTGTGCTGTGCTCCAAGATACAAAACATTTAAAAATTGGGTGCATGTGAAATGGAAATGTAAGCAGACAACTGTAGCAGAAGGAATTGGGTACAATATAATTTTAGTCCAGCTGGACTGCCTTACGTGCCTGAACTTGTTCTCAGACAGTTTCTGTAGCTTAATCCCCCTTTACTTTAATGCAGACAGTTATAGATTGGTGACATAGTTTATACTGAGGAATTAGCAGTTACAGAATCTTTTGCGTACTGGCAGCTCTTGATTACTTTCCACTGGGAAGAGCTGTTGCCTGTTTTCAATGGCAGCAAGTAGAGAGCAGCTCCTGCTGTGACATTCTCAAAATATTTTACCCCATGCTTAAAGCTCCTGACCACCTGCTTTAGGAGGGCTCAGCTGCTGGGGGTGGCTGTGTGGACTTGTGCTTATAGCACCATGGAAGTATTGATTCTGTCACTGAGGCCACTTGGCTGCTGTTTGGAAAGGTACAGTGCTCAGCCAAGTGCGGGCACTGCAATAATGGTGAAACTGCTGATGTGTGTGTTTGTATGTACACAGAAGCCTGCTAAAGGAAAGTGGTTTCCTTTGGTGGTTTGGGGTACACTGAACACAGTGTGCCTCCTGTGTGGCCTCTCAGTTTCTCTCCTTGTGCTGCCCCTGCAGAGAGCGTAGTATTGCTTCTAGTCACCGCAGGTTTCTGTCTTCTTCCTCGAACATCCCACTGGTATTTGGAACTGGATGTTTTCAGCTAAGACAATGAAATGTTTTTCCTGTGGCTTCATGTGAGAAAATACATAAGCTTCGAATTAGCCAGCTCTTTTTTTCCCCCCTCCTTCAGCTTAAGCTTTAAGTTCAGCTTAAAGCTTTCAACTTCCCTCAGAGGTCCTTTTGGATTGTCTACGGTAGTTTCCCAACCTCATGGCTTAGTGTAAGAGGTCAAGAGTGAAGATAACTGATACACAAATTTTCCTTTCTGAAATGATGTCTGTTCAAAGCTGTTCACTGATTAAAATTCCAGTCCTTCAAAACATCTTGAGACTTTCCACTTAATTGCCACGTGTCATCTCTATTGAAAATGTCTGAATTGAAAACTCCAGGTAAAAGTGCTTCCCTGTGGCGTAATGAGTGCATCTTTCCCCCCCACCCCCTTCAGCTTTTTATAAGGCTTTGAGTAAAGCATTTCCTACTTCAGGAGCAGTAATGTCCTAGCCTGTATTGTTACCAATCCAGTTTTCCAGTAGCTGGGGCAAATAAAATCCAAATAAGATACTAGAGACTGAGACAAAAAGAGTGGATTTAGGATTGCCTCATTTGGATGTCCTCCATATATATTTTTAGTCTCTCCCACCTGTATCATGTAGAGATGTGCCATTATTTAGGAGTGAGAAATTATCCATCTGCTGCACTATTTCTTTTGTTCATTTCTTTCTGTTTTTAACAATAGACATCTTATGGGGCATTATGGTGCCTGGTTACATATTGCATTTGGAGAACGAGAGAAAGGTCTTTAAAGGTTGAGAATTCAGTTACAGAAAGAGTACAAGGTGTTCTACATAACGTATTATGTTCTTGAGATTTTATTGTACTTCTGTATCGCTGCTCAGTTTTTGCATTGCATGTTTCCAGGAGAAAAACACCCAAGCTGCCTTTCTGATGACAAAATATTGTGCCATATGTGAGCGCTGAGGACATACAATGAACATACATTACTGCTTGGGCACTTGCCTGGCTTTTCTCTACCTCCACAGAGGGAGAGAAACGTAACTTGGCATTCACTTTATTACAGTTGCTGTGCACAACGAAGTGACCGAGTCCATTTGTCAAAGTGCTTTCTACTTAATAAATGGCCTGTACTTAGTGTCTGTGTATGATCTAAGGGCTACATCCTGTGTTAAATTCTAAATTGAAGGCTAACTTGGTATTGCACTGAGAAGTCTAGCCTTTGGTTTTTTCTGACAGCTCAGGAGAATTGGAGCACTGGGAACTTTGACCCATTAGCTCGTGGTAGGTAGTGTGGCTGTAGAATTGGGCAGGAGCTAGTAAAAGCAAAATTTGCATGCTGGATTTTGAGCTTAAGCTTTGATTTGATTTGGATTTTTACCTCTCAAATATTTAAAAAACAAACAAACAAACAAAAAAACAACAAACAAACCAAACCCAAAACTCTTTGGTTCTTTCATCAAAAAAATTGACAATAAATGAAAACTTACAGATTCCTATAACATTTATAGTTAAAATTTTAAAGTTGTTGCTTTCTACTGTAGATGTTATTTCGGAGTGGAATTCTTATGTGTCACTGCGTACATTAGACACCCTGCACATCATAAGGGTTTTTGTAGAGTTCAGATCTTTAAGCTGCTGGATTGAAAACAAAACCAAAATACCGTTCCTTGTGTCAGCCGTGCGTGATGGTTGGTGGGAGAGGTGTGTGGGAGGGTTACAGCTGCTGGATGGTAGAGGATTCCTCCAATTCACTTTCCCTCTGTTTGCCAGGACTCTAATGTCCCTTGTCTGATACGTTAGGGTGACCTGTTTGTATTGCTTTCCTTCCAAGATGCTTAACTTCTCTATGTTGAAAGAATCATATGTTTTATTGGTAACAGAAGGATTAGGTATTGTGCATATGCCCTGCTTTGCATAAGGCTGCAGTGAGTAAGCCACATGATTTCTTCATTCTCCTAAAAAAGAATCTGATTCAATTAATATTTTTTTTTTTCCAATTACCCATATATTGCTTTTTGTTTGCACAACAGTTAGGTTGTATAAGGAAGCTTCTAGTTTGTGAATTGATTTGGAAGAGTTTCTTTTATTTTTGAATACTGCTTGGTGACCTAGTTCATTGGGAGTAATTACTGTCTAAATATATTGGTTTAACATAACAAAAGGCTGTCTGGAAGAAAACAGGGAAGGGAAGGAATGGCTCAAGATAAACCATGTCTTTGCAAACACTTAGGAGTTGTTAAGGGACATCTCCAGAGCTATTAGCAGAGAAGGTTTTAACTTCACTGTTGTAATTTAGCTCCCGAGGCTTGAAACAAAACAGCAGAGCAAAAGAATTGATTTGAAAAGGAACACTTTCTCTGGTTCGTCAGGTAGTATTTTGTTGGAAAAGCATTTGACACGTAGGAGTCATGGGATGCCCTTGGAAAGGAAGGAGTGGGATACCCATAGTTAGAATGGATTTGGTTGATAATATGGAGCTATAACCTTTATTTGCTGCCTTCTCCCCTCTCTCATTCCAGAGTCTTGCTCTTAAGACTAAAATTCAGTGCTGTTTTGATTTTTAGTAGGCTCACCTGGTCACTGGGGTGACTTCTGATTGCAGGCTTTTTCAGGAGTTTGAGGCTAAATCCTGTCAGACCTGCTTTGTAAGTATGGCAGAGCTACTAACTGTTGCAGTCCAGGACTGCTCTAAAAATGGAAAAAATTGCTTAATTTAGGAAAGGTAAGGAGGGCCTGACACCTGAAGGGCTATGTTAAGAAAGATTTGTACGGCCATCCCTGTAATTAGGCGAGATCAGTCATGTAAATTACACTGGCTGGATTTGGCACACTCATCTTCATTTCAAAGTTGTTTGGTTTACAATAGTAATTTATCTCACATGGCAGAGGGAAAAGGGGTAGTGTGGTGCAAGTCACACCTAAGAGGAGTAAAATAAAGCAGGCGTGGATATGTAAGCAGGAGCTTTTAGATGATAGCCCCTTCCTCTCAGAGGTCTAACTCCTTGTTCCTGTCCCTGAAGTATCTGCAGTTGGTGCTGTGCAATTACAACTGGGGCACAAGGGTGAAGACCTAAAAAAAAAAAAGTGTATTTAGATAAATATATATATATATAAAACCACAAATTTCAGGGCCTTGAGTGTGTTTGCCCTTGAAGCCATTTCTCTCATAAANGTCAAATACAACTGGGGCAAAAGGGTTAAGAACTAAAAAAAAAAAAGTGTATTTAGATAAATATATATATATATAAAACCACAAATTTCAGGGCCTTGAGTGTGTTTGCCCTTGAAGCCATTTCTCTCATAAATGCTTGCATTTGCTTGTGAAGTCCGCTAATGTTGTGCCTATAGTAGAAAGGCAGAGGGGCAGGGTGTACTACTTAGTCTCAATAACCTGCAAATAATCGGGTTCTAAATAGTTTGCCTCTGCAAATGGCCCTCATTTTCCCCTAGCAAAGTACTGCATGTGAACTGATACTTGGGGGTTTTGGGGGTAGGGAAGGGAGGGGGAGCACTGTCTCTTGGAAAGAGTGAAAACAAAGCTAGCAGTGATACGTTGCTGGTTTTGCTGGTTGTGTAAGCAGGGAACATGACTAAAATGTGAGCGCCGTGAGTATCTGTTGCAGCAGAGCGGTGCCATACGGCCTCTCAGTGGCTATTTCTTAGGGTTGTCTGTGTCAAAGAACTTGAACTTAAGTCAGATTTGCTTTGTCATTCTGACTTTGGCTCTTGCCACTTTCAATTTCTCTTTAGTTTCTGGAAGCTTCTTTTTAATTCTCTAGTGGGAAGGCCAAGATGTATCCAGACACGCAAAAGGGCTCACCCCAAACAGAACCCTCTGCGCATTGGCCAAAACGGTGGGAGCAGGAAGGTGGATTTGCAAAAATCTGATCACAAAAGGGTGGCAAATCTGTTCTTCTGCATGTGTTCTCCTTTAGTTAGTTTTTAACTAAATGCTGCAGAGGACTGGAGTTGTTTCCCAATGGCAAAGCAAGCCATGAAATATGACACAGGGAGGGGAAGAAAGTTGGCAGAGGGCCTATGTGCACAAATAGCCCACTACCTTTTGAAGCGTATTTACAGCCAAGCAAACAAAAAACAGTGCAGGCTGCCTTACAAAGAATGACAGTAGAAATCTGCCCCTTGGAACTTTTATTTTTTCTTCTCAATGTCAATAAAACGCCATTACTACTAATTCCAGTATCATAACTCACAAGATGTTGTGGTATGTCTGAAAAGGTAGTTATGTAGTAGTGGATTAGGAAGAGAAAGAGCTGTTTGCTGTCTTTTGTAGCTCTCAGGATACCTTTTGCCTTGGACTGCTGTAATACAGGAAGAAATCCTAGTGAAAATCCTAGATCACAGCGTGTTAGCTGGTTGAGCGAACAGGAGTCTCTTGGCACAGCCCTGTTGTGAGTTATGTAAATCTTGTGCAGTGTATAAGCAACAGGCGGTTGGTGACGTAAAACTGAGCATTTGTCTCTATTTATTGGCTAATGTGACATGCACCCTTCCTGTAGCATGCGACTGAGCTAGCTGTATTAAATATAGCCCTGACACTCCTAAGTAGAAAATGCCTCGAGCTGAATAATGGCTTCTGGTCTGAAATTCATTGTTCTAAACGTGGAAATCTTACACGGTGGCTCTTTTGTCTCCCCTTTGTATCAAAGTCCGTTCCGTGTTGATGGCGAAAGGTCTTGCTGCAAGCCTCAGTTTGCTGAATTTACCAATCGATCACCATGGCCGTGTTGTGCCCAACATTCCTCCAGTGCCTCCTAACGCGTTGCCTGTGCTCTGGGTGACTTAGCAGGATGTTGGTAACTCCTGCGGTGATTATCTTCTGTCATTCGTGGTGGATTACCAAACTGATACATCTGTTGTTTAGGTCCTCTCCATCGCTGGTGTCTCACGGATCTGCCTAATACTGCTATTACCCGCTTTGACCCAAGCTCCAGTGCTATTAGCTACTACATTTTGGGTCCTCTATGTTTTCTGTGAAGAGAAAGCAGTGATACTTCTCCCACGCAGTTCTGATTTTTATCCAGAATGCCTGATTTTATTTTTTTTTTTTTCCCTTGAACACTGTAGGAATCGAACAGGAGGCAGTTTCTTTGCTCACTGTTTCAAGCGTCTTTCCAGCTGGCAAGAAGTCCAAAAATCCCTATGTTTGCTCTTTCTCAGGGTCATGCTGCAAATGTTTCTCTTGCTTTCACCTTGGCTTTCTGGCTTTGGTTTAGACACATGACACTCCACCACACGATACAAACCCTCACTATATCACTGTACCCATGTAAGGCGGCTTCTGACTAGCCTTTTGCATGGCTTTTGTTTTAGGTGGTGGCTCCCAGTTCTTGAAGGTTTGGGTTTTTTTCTATCCTGCTACAAAAAGCAACACAGATTTTCATAATCATGAATAAAAAGCAGTTATGCCCATTGCATTTGGTGAGATCTTGCTCATCTCCATTCTCACAGCACCTACTCACATCGTGTAAATTAGGGCCACAACCTCACAGATATGCGTAAACAGAGGAATTACATGACTTGCCAAACACTTACATAATAACTTAATAGTATATCGTGGAACAGCAGCTAAGACTCATGAATCCTCTTCCTGTTTGACTGCTCCTCTTTTCAAATTAATTATCATAGGAGTTCCAGCTACACCACTACTCAGGAATCAATAGCATTTGTGGCTTTCTGAATGTCCTTAATATATCACAGACTTCCACTGTCATTTGTCTTTATTAAGTAAGAACTTTTGACTCAGATGGTTTGTAAGTTCCTTTGAGTTGTGACTATCCAGAGCTGAGCAGGCACTTTAATGATTAATAAATAGAGTACTCATGGCTCATACATGACCATGTGTTTCAAAAGCAGCAAGGCTTGAGTTATTAACTCTCAGTGCCAAAGGGCATCAGTAGCTACAGTTATCATAAGAGCGTTTTGTGTTTTGTTCATCTTGTGCTCCTTTTGGACCTTTTGTGCCAAAATGAAATGGAGAGGTTCACTCCTTCTGAAATGAGCTCAGGAAACAAGGCTGGTATAGAGAAACCGCCCTGTTGTTTACATGCTGCTGCATAGCACTTCCCTCAGTAGCTCTTCAACTTTTCAGCAAACTTCACAAAGGGCTAGTGGGGTAGAGGTCTCAAGACTCGTAATTTCCAAGATTTCCACTGAAAATAAGCAGAGTAGAAAAGTGATCTAAAATAGTGTCCTTGGCAAATAAAATGCTATGGTTTGAGCTCTGTTATCTTGGAGAATCCATGTGTGATAGAGAGAAAAGCTTTAAAAAAAAATCATGACCAGCAGAGCTAATATAATCTGGATAATATTTCTGCTTAACTGGTTAGGACGACATATGTAAACCTGTGAAATGGACCTGACCCACCCATACTTCAGGTTGTAATCTGCTTTTTTTGCTTCCTAGGAATCTACAAGCCGCCATTGGAGCCTACTATGATTTTGAGAGCCCAAATATCAACGTACCCTCCATGTCCTTTGTTGAAGATGTCACCATAGGTGAAGGAGAGTCCATCCCTCCTGATACCCAGTTTACAAAAACATGGAGGATACAAAACACAGGTAAGGCTTTCAGTCTGTAGCAAAGCCTATGTTTGCAGGTGGCATCTAATGGAAGAGATGCTGGCGTAAGGCAGGAGGTTCGTGTGCACTTAACTTGGACTAGAGCCACCCTGTTAGAGAAGGAGGTAGCCTGCCAACCTATGCGCATTCCCCTTCTTATGTTGGCACAAACATTTTGTGGTGAGACGCGCAGCTCAGTTCACCAGTCTTGTTCCTCGTGCCACCACACAAACAAAAACTCTAGGAAACTTCTAGATAAAAGAAATTCAAGTACAAGTTTGGTTTTTTGTTTGTGTGTTTTTTTTTTTTTATGGAAGCAGTTACATCTGAAAATAGATTAAGAATCCTTAGCTAGTCATGTTTCTGATCACTTGATGCAAACAAGTGGAATAAATTTAAGTCAATGAAAAGATTCCTTTTAATCTCAAAGCCTTTTAGCTCATGACCAGCCTGTACGTTACCACTACCCTTCATCACACCATTTCTCTGACCGTCCCTGTCGTTTGGTCATTTGGCTCTCTGTAGAGCTGTGTTCTCTCTGGAGGCAGCAATGCAGTGGTCTGACTATGAGAAGAGGTAGCTAGGCAAGGGTAACATGGCAAGTACCCATTACTTTTTAACACACTTTTGACAGGATTGCTTTTTCATGCTTTGAGAGGATGAAAGGCTGGATAGACTACGTTCCAGTATGAAATAAATCAAAACAGTGACTGGAATCCAGGAAGTGAGACTGGGTAAAATACATTCTCGGTGCTTGACCTGTTGGGATGTAGTAAGAGAAAAAATGAGATCCATAGATGCAAAGTGGAATACCTTGTCTTCAAGTGTTGCAGTGACAGGATGTTGCATGAATGTTTAAGCTCTGTGTCTGAATTTAATTGACCTGCTTGCACTTTTGTGAAGAAGAATGATAGCGCAACAAGGTATAATATCATGAATCATCACGAGTAAAGTTCAGCTGTGTTAGTGTTTCTGCTTGTAAATAACTGCAGTACTCGAGAGCTGTACAGATTTGTGCTGAATATCAAAGCAGAACAAAGACTAAAATCATACTAAAATCTAGGAGTATTTCATCAGGATATGAGGTGAGAAGAGAGGAGGCATGTGTGTTTAAGAACACTAACTTGTAAAGACTATTCTAGAGAAAGGGCTAACGGTTTCAGTTTACTTTTTCTGCCTTTTTTTTTTTTTAATTAGTACAATGGAAAGGTGACACGTATAGCTAACTGTCTCAAATACAAGTCTTACAAATGTAGTAAGTTTGACAGATCGTGTTTCTCCACTATTAGTGTCTTAATGTGTGTGTGTTAAGACTACACCCCTACCTTGCTCTTTCAGACTCCTTTGTCTCTTGTTCCTCTGATGTGCTTTCCTGCATGCAAATTCAGCCTTAATTTTACATCCTAGTTCAAGCGACGTTTCATTGTTCTTGGAATGTTTGACCTTCTGAAATCCATGGGTCTTCTAAAATGAGGAAAAGGAGTTAATCTTGACTTACGAGTTCCTGGCAAGGCCAACGTTTGTTCTGGCTTCTGTGTGGGTTAAAGCCTGGCTTCTTTAAAAGTACATCTGTACTCAGTGGTACTGTGGTACAGTGGTGCTGGAGGCCATACCTTGTTAAAACCATGCTGTTGAGGCATGTTTTAGTTAAATGCAACTTCACATACTGTGTTATGACTGTGCAGTTTAAGGAGGGCCATAGCACTTTAAAACCATTTTATGGTTTAATTAAGGTATAATATCAAAGGACTGTAGTGTTTCCAGATGATATCTGCTTGTTAGGTAGATAACTGAAGCAAAGCCAAGGGTTTTAACAGCTCTACAGGAGCCCTTGATTAAATGACTTCAGTTCTAGGACACGAAATACCTGAGGCATGTGTCACCAAAGCATTTAGTGTCTGACAAGTATGACAAGCAGAGGTCTGAGAGATTGTCAGTTTTAAGTGTGCAAGCAGTAAGCTAGGTTCAGTCAGGTTTCCATATGTGTTATTAAAAACTAGTAACCTGTTCTGATGTCTTTCAGGATGATGCTTGGCTTGTCTGCCAAAAGACCAGTTTGTATAGTAGAACCATTGCTGAAAGAGCAGCAGGATTTAACAGACTTATTTCCTCTTCCCACTCTACCCCCAGCTGCTGCTGGCTCTGCAGGACAGTTACTACAATTTATCATCTCCTGAGAGATGAGTGTACTAAAATAGAATGACATAATCATCATTTCATTTTATGGGGCTTATCAGTTGCAGTGTTCTAGGCACCTTGCAAGCCTAAAGCCATTAAAACCGATAAAAATCACATAAATTATTTAAACTGAAACATGTTGCTGGGCTGCCAGCCTTTTCAGATGAGACTTCATACTAAACTCCCACACGCCGTCGTCTGAGGTCAGCTCAGACTCAGCTCCTCTTCCAGAGACCTCCCTCTCTCAGCAGTGTTTCCAGCTGTAGCGATGTATCCCCTGCTCCGAATATCCCACTTTACTTGTTCACATCATGCTTTCCCTGCTTGATTGTGAATTCCACAAATAAGGACTTGACTAGAAAACCAGTCCTTGCCATGTCTGCACTGAAGTATCCACAGGGATTAAATTAGCAGGCAAGCTGTTGCAAAGGATGCTCTTTGGGGTAACCTGAGGTCAGACCAGCATTCACCCTTCTTGTCTCAGAGTAGGCATAGAGTGATTCCAAGCTTCTTGGTGGTTCAAGCTTTCCTTAGCTCTTTCCATCAACCTTAACCAAGCAGAAGGTATTCTTAAAGTCATTGACTTAGTCATGTGACATAATTTGGGAAGAAGCAAAAGAAAATTCTGCTAAACTGATGTTTCACGAGTCTCGGAAGCACTTTTCGTTTGCCCCAGTACTTGTTATCTTTGGCGGAGGTGGCTGTGCTTGCATGCAGTAACTGTTTTCTGTATCTCTACAGATTGCCAGGTCACGCTGTCAGTCCCAGTATCTGCAGTCTAAACACTGATCTCCACAAAAAAAAAAAAAAAAA
>VYXH01006311.1:126133-149296 GCA_013397275.1 Burhinus bistriatus | reverse complement strand
AAAAAAAAAAAAAAATCATATGTTCACAATCCTTTCCACCTTTGCACAAGGCTGAGAGAAGGGTTGGTGCAAGAAGGGAAATAAACCCATTTAGAAAATAGTACTAGCTCTTCAATTATAGTTCAGAGTGTTAGTTCCTCCTGAGACTGCTAACAGGCTTAAAAAAGAATGAATCCCTGAAAGAAAATGTTTCCAGCACTTTGTATTATTAACATGTATTTTGCTATCGCAAGGCTCAGGACCTACATGTAGGGAGGCAGAAAGAAATGGGGGGTGGGAACCACCGAGGTCTGACCTCATCTGTCTCCAGCATTGGTAAAATATATGTGCGTGTTGGTTTTTTTTTTTGCAGCTGTTATGCTGTGACTTTGAGCATTTTTCTGTGTAAATACAACCTAGAGATTATTCAAATAGAAATACAAATTGGCCTGCTGGTCTCTAAATGGACCAGTTAAGCCTTGTCTGAAAACTGTATTCTTCTTCAGCATCCATCGCTGGCTGTGTTATGTGGATCTTGGTATTCCTTTGGCTGTTCAACAATTGCACAACTGTTTTAATAAGCATGTTTCAGCCAGTCTTACACAAACAGACACAAAGCTTTTCCTGGTGCACTGTCAGTAATTCTTTCTTCTGTTTAATCCCAGGGACAGAGGCGTGGCCCCCAGGGGTTTGTCTGAAGTATGTCGGCGGAGACCAATTTGGCCACGTAAACATGGTGATGGTCAGGTCCCTGGAGCCCCAGGAGATCGCAGATGTCAGCGTTCAGATGTGCAGCCCCAGCACAGCAGGAATGTATCAGGGACAGTGGCGAATGTGCACTGCCACGGGACTCTATTACGGAGGTGAGTGATCCCTTTGCCGGCACTTCTGGCTCTTCCGTGTGATATTGCCACCGCAGACAAAATGGACAGTCTTGGCCCCTTGCAGATGCTCTCCTGATAACCACATGAGGAAGGTAGAAGCCTGCCAGCTCTGAGCCTAAATATAGAAAATAGACTAGAGAAAACATCAAGTGAGCTGCTTTGTTGTCTCGGTCAGCACAGAACTGTTTTCTAAACACTGGAACAAATTGCTGATTACACAGAGCTCTGAAAAACAAAGGGACTTGCACAGTTCTCCTGGAGACTCTTTCCCGGTCGGTCCTTGTCGGGATTCTTTCCCAGTTTTCCAGCGCTGAACATTGTGAACTATATACGGGCATAAAAAAATCTATTTAAGTGGTGAAAACATCATCTGAGCAGTTTTGTTAAGGCGCAGGTTTTAATAGTATGCCTTGGTGAATCGCCTTGGTGAATCTACTGTGAACTGTTTTTCTGTGTTTAAAAACCACTTTTTGATATTTTGCCTGGTACCTCAGCCTGAGCCACCAACATCTTCATTCACTTGGAGTCTTTCAGTCATTTTTAGCCAGCTTTAGTTTATACTGAGAACATCTTTGTGTCTGTTTTGGCAGTTGGGAGGATCCCGACTACATGGGTTTGAATGAGAGATGTTAGCACTCAGAGTCAAAAATAACTCTTTGCTCAGAAGTACAGGGTTTTTGGCAGAATTGTCAGTAAACGTACGACTCTCCGGCGTCGAAGGTGGATGTAGCTTGTCCCTGAAGAAGGGGCATAAATTCCTCCGCGCAGGTTGAAAGACCTGTTCAGCTTGCGTTGCCTGCCACAGGCCTGCGTGTTTAAAAGCCGAGGTTCTCCCAGCTGCTGACAAATAGTTTAACATCTTATTAAACTTCCTGAAGTTGCACATTTTGAAAGAAAACAACCTACAAATTAAAATCCCTTTGACTACCACGCTTCAAGTCAAAGATGCCCGTCCCCTGCGAGATAATGGCTTTTATGCTAGTTATCCCCCCAGAGATTAGGCCCAAGAGCTGTGTGAGCGGCCGGGGTCGTCGCCCGGTAGTTTTTCGTGCCGGCGGGGCTTTGGTAGCCCCGGGGCGAGCGGTGGGGCCGGGCCGGGCGCTGCGCAGCGAGCGGGCAGCAGGGGGCGCCGCGGTGCCGCTGGGCTGCGGGCGGTGGGGCCGGGGCGGTGACCTGGGCGGTTGTGGAGCCTTAATGGTGTTTGTAAAGGGGTTACAGCCCTGGCAGGGTGCTGGAGCTCCTTAAGCAAATTGTATTTTTTGGAAGGTAAAGTCCCACCGTCTTTAATTGGGTGGTAAAATGCAAAGTAATGAGCCCAGCCCTGTTAAACCTGGGGAGGGACCGGAAGGAGAGCTTCAGTGAATTAATGCTGCTTGAGAAGCGATGGTTGTAAAAACCGAACAGCAAAAGTACCTGCTGTCTCCTCCCCCAGGCTACCAGTGGCAGCACGAAAGAGCCCCTTGTAGGTTAACACTTGACTGCAGAAAACCTGGAAACAATTACATGTGACGTGAGATGCTGTTATTAGATCTGCTGAGCTGAGATAAGGTATTGCTGCTGTTCTTTTTAATTTTCCCTCTCTGTGCAGCAAAACAAAACTGGAGCACGCTTAATGGCGAGGTAAAAAAAAAAAAGGGCAATAAAACTGGATTTGGTTACATACCAAGAAATGTCTTTATGTAAATAGGCCATAATGTTTGCATGAAGTGTAAATGAAATGGTAAGTAAAATAACAATCTTATCTATGTACAGGAGACAGACAGGCACTAGGTAAGAACTGTAAATATGTTTCTTATTCTAACCAGTAGTTTGTGAATTCATGTAATAGTCTACCAAGCCTGGGTATCTTATCCACCTACTGTGAGTGTCTTGGAACAGGAACGGAGATATTTTGCAGTGAATTGTCATAAACATAATTACCTTCTAAGTCACCCTTTTGTTGTTTTATTTTAATAGTCAAGCCTTTCAAAGCTAAACAAAAAACATTGCCTTTTCTTTACCATCAGAGTAGAAGACTGGCGGTGATATCTCCTGGCTCTCATTTCAGTCTTGCTGCGTAGCCTTGGATAAAGTCACTTAAGGTTTTCTTTTTTCAGTGCATCCTGTTGGTAATCTGAAATATGGAGCTTCAAGTTGTCATGTCAGTTAGTTTTTTATATGTTCTTACCTGGTTCATGTAAGTTCAGTAGGAGTAAAACTTGCCTGGTTTTCTTGAAAGATTGGACACTAAATTAGTGTTTAACCAGTACTTCTGATGCTTCATAAACGTGTATTTCAAACAATCAGTCTTTGTTCTTGCTGTTGTAAAGGATGGAATTTATGTTTTGTTTTTCTCCTTCTGCCCTCTTCTTCAAGAACTCTATCTAGTGACAACCCTAGTGTCTGTCTTCTTCCACAGATGTCATCTGGGTGATCCTCAGCGTGGAAGTTGGAGGACTTCTAGGTGTAACACAGCAGCTGTCATCCTTTGAAACAGAGTTCAACACGCAGCCGCATCGCAAGGTAGAAGGAAACTTTAACCCATTCGCCTCTCCACAGAAGAACAGGCAACCAGATGAAAACAACCTAAAAGACCCTGGGGGTTCCGAGCTAGGCACAATCAGCAAAAACACATGGGGGCCTGCTCCTGACCAAATCGAACAAGATCAGAATGGACTGTCACAAAACTCTGTAAATCTCTCCCCCAGCAGTCACTCGAACAACTTGTCGGTAGTGACATACAGTAAGGTAGGTGCCCTGGGAGAACAGGAGAATGGGTAGGTGATGAGACTGATGTATGTAATAGTTCTTTGTTACAAACTGCAAAGCCCTTCCCTTCTGCTTCTGCCAGACCTGCTAAGGAAGGTTTTGAATTTGACTGTCTGACTCTGCCAACTCCTCATGTTATATTAAAATACTTTTGCCTCTGATAGACTCTACCAGATCCACCTTTTTGTTTTTGCTTCAAGTCCTTCTTAAAATTTATATAATCCTGTCTGGGTGCTGTAACTATTAGTGGCTGGAGCCTGCTCCAGTTGCGTGTGCAGATAAGTCAAAATATCTCTCTAGATGTGCTCCTGAGTTCTACATAATTTTGAAAAGCGTAAAAATAACCACACCCCCAAAAACTAAGATTAACCAGATAACTTCTTTTTAGCCGGTGTGGGGAGACTACAGAGCTCAACATTTTGATTCCAGAAGCTGCCTGTCAGGAACAGTCAATCAAAGGACTATTCCTGTCTGTGTCCTTGTCTTGTTTATAATTGTAGGTGACTTTTAAATTATCTTTACTTTAAATCTCTCTCAAAAGCTTGGTTGGTGGATACTATATGAGTCTGAGTGATATTTTGACTGTTTTTATTTGCTTGTGTGTGAAAAATGAATTGCAGGATTATTTACAGTTCAGAATCCACCTGTTAATGCAGCCAGTATGTGTAGGTGTGTACTGTCGTATGTCAAACTAGTTTGATTTTTTTAAAATCCTTTAAAAATGCTTTACTGTACTTTAAGCAGGCTGTGTAGGACAATAACACTTGATTGCTGAATGACTTAATAAAGCCCTAATGTTAGTTCACCTACAGCACTTTAGCTCCTAACTGGATGAACTGCCTGGCCTCTACCAGTGGATCATATTTTAGTGACGTATTTTGCACCAGGGCTATGCATTTTTTTTACTGATGGCATGCGTGGGATTAACTGTTTGACAGACTACCAAGCATCCTTCCTGTGTTTTGCACCCCAAACATAAATTGCTTTAAGCTGTATTGGCTCCTGCTTCAAGGTTCTCACTCACTAAAAGTGAAATGGATGGCTTGGGAAATAATTAAAAAAATAAAGCCTTTCACCTTTAAGTTCAAATACAATCTGAATTAGCAGTGACAGAAAGCCACTGCCTTTTAGTGGTTGCTTGGTGGATAGTGGTGTTCCCTGCAGAGACAGGCCATTTTCTGACTGCAGAGGCCATTTGTATACTGACACAGCTTTTCTGCATAGAGTTTATCTCAGGTGCTTCAGGTGGGAAGTGCTGCTATGTGGATGGCTTTTGTACGTACCCCAGCTGAGATTGGTAACAGCTCTTTGTATCAGTTGATGACAAATAAAAATCAGTTACTAAGTACAGCTTTGGTGAGATAGTGGACTGATTTTAGCTATAAAAGGCTTAGCTACTAGGTTTAATTTAGGTGGGAAAACTCAATTCCACTTTTGGTGGTCAGCTTTAGGCTGGAGGTGGCTTTTTTTTTTTTTCCCTTGCTTATTTTCTGAGTGCAGAGCTTGGCAATTGCTTCATAGTTGATTTGCACTTGCAGGTGGATAGATGTGGAACTGCTAATATATGCACTTCTGAGAAAGCTCCTGTGTAGATGGATGTGGGGTTTTGGCAGTAACGTGGCCTTCAGTTTTTGCTAGGTTTCTCCCTGTGGTATTATCCTTACCCTTCTGAGAGGAGAGCGGTATGGGCACTGGGAGGTAAGGTGAACCAACACTGTCTTGGCTGAGGAGTAAATGCTTTGTCTTTTCTAAGAATGTAGATGTAAAAAACCCAATACCTATTGGAGGTGCAGAGAACATAGCAAAGGTCAACTATACTATGGAAAAGAAAAGCCAAAAAGGAGAGTGAAGCACCACCAGAGAGGATTTCACTAAATTTAAGTAAGCTGATTTAGCTAGTAACCCAAAGTTCACAATCAGTACTCTTACGAGATGTGAGCCATTATAATCTAACCTCAAATGTAGGATAGGTGGCCTTTCTCCCTTTTTTTTTTTTGTTATTGTTTTGGGGGGGTTTGTTTCTTTTTGTATTTACAGAATATTCTTGGGTGGATTTGAGGTGGATTATCTGAGATAAAAGCAGAAATTTTGTTTCTTGCTTGCTTCAGAAGGGATAACCTCATGGTCCTTTTTGGAGATGGGGTGGAGTATGTGAAAGTTCATTGATTTCTGAGTTTTTTTTGTCTCTACTACAGTGTTTCTGTTTGTGACATAATAAAACAAGTTAGCTTTTCCTTCAGAGGCCGTTATTGAGGTAGGTCTGAAGATCAGAGTCGTGTTCCAGCATTGCCCTTCCTGTCCAGGACAGAAGGCGTTGTGCCACAGACTTAATATTCACCTTTGTACAATACTGTTTCTGTAGCGAACAGGTTTGAGTAGGTTTGACATCCTAGATACTCGTTTCAAGTAGCCAGGTGAACATGCTCACCTTCCCTAGTGGAGGTCTAGCACTGTTGTATGCCATCTTCCTGCAAGCTGGAAGTCCTTCTGGAAAAAAAAACCCCTTTTTTTTTTTTTTTTCCTAAGAAGGGGTAATGTGTAAGCAGTATACCCAGCTGGGGATACTGCTTAAGCAGAAAAGGGCTTATTGGAGGTGATATCAGAAGTATTAAACCACCTGATAAGCAGATGGTGTTCCAGGACCTGTTTGGAAAAGCTTTATCTGGCCCATCTTCCCCAGGGACTCGACCTGTACTCTGCTGCTTGAGAGCGGTAAAGAAAACTACTACATTTGGAGCTGTTGTCTTGTGATTGAATATTGATGTGAAAGGCTTTATTTGAAGTTCTAGGAGCAGACAGAAGAGTACTGTGGGTTGGTTACGTAGTTGCACATTAGGATTCCTGGATTTTATTTGTCTTGGGCAGGACCTCTGATATTGTTGTCTGCTTTCATGTACCCGGAGAATGGAGTGAATCCCTAATCATGTTTGACACACTGTTCAGTGAGATACAGCAAAGGGGATGGGTAAGGTCTAGTTAAGGTGTTCAGAAGGGCCTATGTCCTGTATTTAGAAGTAATATTAAATATTTCTTGGAGCACTGTGGAGACTTCCTCTCTGCCAAGAGATTGTGGAGAACCCCAGTCATGCAGTTGAATGAGACCATGAAATCTTTGAGATAACACTAGCAGTTTCTGGCATCTGCAGCTGTAAAACATACTAGGAGTTGCCAGACCTTGTCTGTATTATTCTCCCTCTGGTGCGACTGAGCAGGTGTGACTTGTCCTCTAAAATTCCCTGTTGGAGTCAGGATCTCCGTGACACTGATGTGCCATCTGCTGCTGGATTAGACAAGTATATCAGTGTTTCACACATGGAAACATTCAAAATGCTTTTATACAGTAGAATGGAGTACATGGTTTGGATGCTCTGCTCAGTGAAACAAACTTTCCTAGCAAAAAAACCAACCAAACAAAACAAGACGCTGAATTCCCTGTAAGCAGATAAGATGAAACCTGTGATATGGTTGAAACAAACTGATTGTGATCTTTATTCCTGTATGCTTTCCTTGGGTCCACCCTGCTCTCCTTATCAAAGAAACTGCTGGAAGTTTGTAGATCGGGGTCTGTGTTCAGGGCATTGCTTTATGCATGTTGTTGTTATATCTATTCCCAGTGGAGTTTTTGCATGTTCTTAGAATTAAAGATGTACTTAAGTGCAGGATAGGATGCTTATCTCAGGATAGGGATGAGCTGTATTAGAGTCCAGATATACCCATGCATGGGTATTTTATTCTCCTCTTTGGCAATCGCTTTCTCTCTGTATTCTCGAGAGAGATGAGGCTAATATAGCTTTCTTCTATTTACTTGCTCCTGTCTCGTAGCAACACTGTCGAGGTCACTGCTGCTCTCTTGTGACAGTCTTTTACATTAAAAGTGCAAGATGCAGTCTTACAGTGCCTGGGGAATTAGAGTTAAATTTCTTAACTAAGGAAAAAATGTACAGGTTTAAGTGTCTAAAAAGATCTGAAGTGGATAGCCATATACTGACATTCAGATTGTACTTGTCACCTATATGTTAAAAAAGGTGTAAATCAGTTGCCCATATGGATTGAGGAATTGCTGCTTTCTGTGTAATGCAGAAAACTGCATGTAGAAGTTCTGATTCTGCAAAGATTTGCTCATACAGAACAATTTACATAGTCACCGCCATAGCAAAGGGCGTTCTACAGCTTGTCTGATACTAATCTGTTCTGTTTGTTACTCATGCTACTCTTCAAGGCCCAATGAAATATAACCATATTTGGAGTTCACAAAATTAAAATCTTAACACCTTTTTTCCTGTTGTATTTATGCTCCCTGTCGTACTTCATTCTATGTGGAGCTGAACTCTGATCCATGCTACTTGACAGCTTTCTATACGTAAGGGGAAACCAAACCTCTCTCTGTCCTTAGAGCCTTTAACTGGCTTCCCCTCTGAGTTTAAAAGTTGCTGCTGCTTCTAGATGCGTGCTTCCTCCAAACCAGGGCACTCCAATTTCCCTGGTTTTGGAGTGTACTTCTGTAAACTTTAGACAAATTTTTCCCCTGGAAATTCTTTGGATACCAAACTAGTATTTGTGGGTGAGGAAGGTGCCCCAGGAATGTTTGCTTCCGTATAGAAGAGAAGCTCCCTTCCATCCTGGTATCTGGGCTTCAAACTGGGCTAGTTACCATGTGCTTAAATTCATTTAGAACAAAGTGGGAGAACATTGGACTCAAAACTACCATAGCTATTCTTCGACAGCCACACTGCTGCATAGCATCTGCAGGCTAAACTGATGTTGCATGAGCTGGTTTGCTTATCTGGTGAAAGACTAATGTGTTTGGGTGCTGCATGTTAGCTCATCCATGAAAACCAACAGCCCGTGTGCTTTTGGACTGTGGGAAATGTGAGATAATCTGATTTTAGCTTCACTTTGCTCCATTGCAGGCCAACAGAATTTCCCTGTTCTTTTATCTCCGCAGACTAAAAGCACGCCATTGATTAAGTTACACGAGCTAAGTTGTTGCATGGTAACTTAATCATGTACCTGAGCCCTCGTGTACTTCATCAGCTATGTTCATCTAAACCAGCCCTACAAGTGGCTGCACTGTGAGAAGGTTCTTAACTTCCTGGTGGTCTTAAACTGCCACGCCATGTTTGCACAGCATGCATGGAATGGAAAAAAAAAAAAGTGCTCAATACTTTGTTCTTCTGTTTGTGTTCAGTTTACGTAAGTTAGTCAAGAGAATTCTGCGTAGTTTGGAGAAGCACTGACTAGGAGCGGCCCAGGAGGTGACGAGGAAACGGGGACTTGTAGCGTTGTCTGATGCTACTGTCAGTGTACACTGGGAGACTCCTGTATTGCTTTGCAGCTGTGCATCAGAAACTCCTGTCTCTCTTGAAGTGTACCTTTTATTGATCTTGACTCAGTCACAAAGGTGAAATAAAGATAGCTATTTGAAAGCCTGTGTTGTGATGGTTTATGAAAGATTAACTTAATCTTCATTTTATTTCTAGGACAGGTGCCTTCATTTAAAGCGCTCAGTATTTACAAAGGCCTTTAACTTTCCAAAATGTCTCAATTCCCTTCTAGATACGGAAGTCAAATGATAATTTATACCAATAATTGTCATGTAGAGTATTTTCTTGAAAACACATGGTCCTCTGTTCTCGCATATTTCTCTGTATGAATAGCTAGTATGCTTTCACTAGCAAGTTAGCAATTACTTCTGTGGAAGATATTGGAAGAACTGAAAGTAAATTTGCAAAGCTGCAGCTGAGCTTTTCATAAAGACAGTGATCTCATTTTGAGAATAGAAGGGAATTCACCAAAAATAGTGTGAATAGTTCTTCAGTTGAAATAACTCAGAAAAACTGCAATTGTATGCAGAATTATTTTTGCATGTTTATGATGTAAAGTATTGCATACAAGGGATAATTATTCTTGAAAATGTCCTATAATGGAGTTTGGTATTTGCATTGCAGCAGTAACTGGAGTTTTCAGGTATCAAGACACTAATGCACTGTGCATGTCGAATAAATGTAATGAGAAAGAATTGCTCTGCAGAGAGCTTGCATCTTGGTGAGGAAGAAGAGAGAAAGCATTCTTATTTCACGAAGGGGAGTAGGAGTTTCTTGCTCAGGGTCTCACGTTAAACCAAGTCTACACTTGATCTTAAAGAAAAGAAACAAACATTTTTTTAATTTTGTAAGTTCTCACGTATACTAATAAATCTCACGGGTAAGTGAAATGCAGTGAAGAGTGGCAATCCCAGAAGTTTTCTTCTTGGGGAAATCATTGCATCAGGAGAAGCTAACCTTGGTCGCAGGTTCTGGGGCTGTTCTTGGAATCGCTGGTGAGAAGCTCACCTTCATGTCGGCCTCTTAAGTGCAGTGTAGCAAGTGGTATATACTTAGTAACCTGACACTCTGAAGGTGAGCTAAATTCTGGTTTTAATTAACACATGATTAGCATAATTGCATAGCTTTAAATTAGATGCTACAGAAAACAGTATCTGAAGATCCAGAAGGTTTCCCTGAAAACAAGGTTAACAGCATCTTCCCAGGGTCTCTCTCCGCATACAAAAGGAGTGATGAACTGTCCTCGTGTCTGACTTGAGCTGAAGACTCTGGACTGCGTACTGATTAACTGTGCTAATTCTTTTATGTCATGGGGTGATGCAGATATCTTGGCTTACAGTGTGCACACATTAAATCAACAAGGCTTTGCCTGTGACATAAACCATAAGATGCAGGCAGGGCACAAGGCAGCCCCCAGCAGAGGGAGCAGGCAGCTGGGAGCAGCTGAGGTTTGGACTGCTCTCCTGAGGCTTGTGAGTGCTTGCCCGTCACTATCTGCAAACAAAGCCTTATGTGCAGGTAACTAAAAGATGAAGCAAATTCTGGCAAGTGTGTCTGTACAGGTAATCGGCAGCAAATGCTGTTTTTCCTCTGTAGAGCAAGAAGTACAATAGCTTAATCCGTTTGAGGTGAGACTGCTTAGGATCTTGCTTATAATGTTGTTTTCCTTCTGTGTCCTTTGGGGGGTTTTTGTGCACCTATTCATGTTATTTTAATGTTTCTCTTCTGCTCTTCCCCTTCCTCCTGTTTCAGTGACTGTATTTTTCAGAAATGTTGAATATCTCAGTCTCTTGATTTTGGTGGGAGCTTCTGCTTTCTGAGGTGAACTGTTGTGCTGGAGTCTGCTGGGTGTTATCTTTTGAAAAGCTTGCTTTACAAACTGGGACCGCAGCATATTCCTAGGGTAGAAGCGTGTTTGTTTTTCCATCGCTTACATGTATTTCTGTCTGCAAACAGCAATTTCCAAGTTTCCAGTCTTCCATACTTCCCATGCAGTTCATGAGATGTCGTGTTTAATTGTCTGCTAATCCCCGTCTCTTGGTTGAATTTTGAGAGCTGCTGATAGATGTTTCATTTTGCCATTGATATATCCTAAAGAATTAACTTTTTCTTACCAGCTGTAGCGAGATTATAGGCTTCTTACAGCACTTCCTTTATAACTTAGATATACAACAGAGCTCTTGAACTTGGGTTTTTGCAACTGGGCTTAAGCTAATGATGCTTTCTTTATACGAGTCATGTTAAAGACTCATTGCTTTGTGGCTCTGTGGCTCATGCAGTGAGGTTATTACAGAGTAGTAGGAGAACATGCAGGAAACAGTATTTCCTTTGAGATTTGCCCTGCAAAATGATGAAAACCAAAGTCAGAGCTTCACTTAAAGACTGAGAATGACTTTGTGCTAATTGGGCTCTTGGCTGTCTTACTTATCAGCATGCTGGAAAGAAGCTGGACTGTGTTTAAAAAAGCATTTGTATCATGGTCTTCCAGCTTTGATGGTGAAATATAATGAGCTTTTCCCCCTCGTCTCACTTCTGACCTGAGTGTGTGTCTGGATCTTACAGGAGTTGTTTGTGTGTTGTTTGTACCTTCGTCATTATGACAAACTTTATATGCCTGTGACTCGCGGGACCTCTTGCCTGCCAGTTGGTCGCTTTCTTTTGCTTCCTGATGAAGCCCTGGATAGCTGATTTGAACAACACAAATTACCAAAAGGAGTTCCTGTTAATTTGAGTCCTGTTACTAGATCTGTCATTTAGGTGACTCACTTCAGGATGTAAAGGAGGGAAAATGGATTCTGTAGTAAGCACTTAGGATTTTTTTTGCTTAAATGTGGTGGTTGATTTTCACTTGAGAGAGTAAAAGTGGCAGTTGTGGGAATGTGGATTTCCAAATCTTGATTTTTTAATTTTTTTTTTTCTTAAATAGACTCTTGTACCAGTTACAGGCTCCTACTTAACTGTTTGCTGTAATCTTGACAATAGACTTGTGAAACTGCAGTTGCTTGGCCTTGCATGTATTGTAGCATCTACAGGGGATATTTGCTTTGGTGTAGAAAATACAAGTTACTTTGTGGCCCAGTAACACCTGGCTATTACCTGGCCTAAATAACACCTGAAAGAGGTAAGTGGATAGCATCTGACATCTCTGGGGAAACCAGCTACAAGCACTGAAACCTGCATTTCAGGAGCATTTCATAAGGCTGGACAGCAAAGGTCACATTGGCGGGTAAAGGGTTGCATTTGGGTTAGAAGTACTGGGATGGGATTGTCAATATTTGTAGGTGTACACTGATCAATTTTATTTCTTGCCTATTGAAATTGATTATGTCTCCAACTTTCTTTCAGGGTTTCCACGGTCCTTATCCCTTCGGACAGTCTTAAAACACAAAAACACAAAACGGGTATCAACAAGAGGAGAATTTAACAGAGAACTGACTTTTGGGGGAAGGGAGGGGGATTCATGTGGCAGACAGACACAACATGGACCCCCCCTTCTCTGCCTCCGTGTTCTGGATAAAGAAGAAAAAACAAAAGCCCAGTAACTTAAGACTAGCTGTTTCCAGAGGAAAATACAAAATCTAAGTATGCATGTGTGAATGCTGGATTTCAGGAGTGTTGTTAAATGCTATGAGAAAGAAAATATACCAACACCATGGGTTGTTTTTTTTAGAAATCATTCTCACACATAATTAGGTAGCTTAAAGAGAAGTTTAAAAAATGAAAATGAAAAAGCCATCTTTAAAAAAAATATTTTGCCTACAGAGCGGTTGTAGTTTGAGCAAATGTTTAATTTCTGTTTGTTTCTTGTTCATATTTTTTTTAAATAAGGGACAGCGTGCATTTTTACGGAACTGTCATGTTTTGCTTGCTACCGAATGGGAATTTGCTTAGCATCTTCTGGGGTTTGTGCAGTGACTTCCTTTTTGTCGGACATTTTTTAATGACAGGTTGGGTCTGCACCCAGCTGTACATTTTTAATATCATCTGCTGGTTTTAGTTACCAACTTTTTTATCTTCTATTTCTCTTTTTTTATTTCTTTTGGTTTGGGTGTTGCTGTTAATTGTCCTGCATGTTGTTGGAAGCCATGCTGAAGACCAGGTCTCAGTATCAAAATTGGAGAGAAAGACCCTTGGACTTCTAGGATAACATGGAGGGCTCATTTCCCTTCCCCTTGTACGTGAGGTACACACAAGTACGCACCCATATTAATAAGAAACAGATTTATTAAAGTTCCAGAGCTGTCCTATGTAGTTAGCATTTTAAAATACTTTTTTTGTTAACTCTTGATGTACAGTAGCTGTGCCTAGAGCAACCAAGCAAGCATATCAGTCTTGTGCCAAGAGGAAACTCATCTGTAGCTGTAATTCACTTGGTAGTAGTTGCAAAGCTTCACAAAAGTCATGTCCTTTTAATTTTGCATCTCCCATCTCTCTTACAGAGTATAAGTTTGCATTCATTTCTTCTGTGATAAAGTATTAGCTTACAGGCTAATTGTTTACGTTTTTTGAATGCAGAGCAAGAGCAAGAGCTCCATCATCAGCTGGATCCCACTCTGTCGCCTTGTATTCATTCTCCTTTATCATCCTGGCTTGTCGCTTCGTTGAGGCCCTTACCTTCTGAACGGGCTCTCCAGGGCCTGGTATTAGGGGAGGGATTGCTTCTCTGGGGACACGAGTTGCTCTGCTGTTCCTCCGATGTATCTTCCTCCACTTACGAATTGGGAAGTCCAGTGTGAGGAGAGGGAGAATGGCCTTGAGTGCTGTGGTGGCTTTCTGAAGTGTTGTGTCACCACAGATCCTGCTGAAGGGGAGCGAAGTGAGGGGACACCTCCTTATTCAGAAACCTGCACAAGGCTAGAACAGCCATCTGCCAAAGATGCAGTAATATGCAAAGCTCCCACTACCTTCTTCCAAATCTTTCCAGTGAAGACTCCTGTTCTCCTTGTTGGAGCAGAGCGCAGGCTTGCTGCATGGTGTGTGGCTTTACACAGATTGCTCTTGACTAGTTGTATTTTCTTGGTTGATTTTGAATGGGGGATTAGTTTTCATTGCAGCTACCAAGGACACTCTTATCTTAGTGCATGCAGATGGATCTTGTGGAGGACAGTGGGAGTTCCTTGTATCCAACAGAGGAAGAATTGGGCGATAGGTTTTGTTTGTATTTCAGAGGTTCAGTTGTTAAAGGTCACTGTTATGTGAAGTCTCTCTTCAAAAATCTGTTTGCTGGGAGAAACAAGTATAATGCAAGAAATTATCTACATAAAAGAGGCACTGCAGGATTTGGACTGCTAGCCATTTACACTTGCAGTTTGGTGAGGACCTGGTCTGTCTCGGCAGCTTGTTAGAGCTGGGTGAGTGTTAAGATCCAGAGTGAACCTGTGGAAGGTGGTGCTGCGCTGCTCAGTGCAGCTGTAGTGTTTGGTTCTTGTGCTGTTAACATCATTTTGCCTTGGATTTGTTACCTCCTCTTAGCATTCAGTCTAGGGAATGATTTGCATCACTGTAGTGTAGCGTGGGCAAACGGATTCTTTCTTCGCTCCCTCCTTTCCAAGCAGGTGACTTGTGCGACAAGCTCTAAAGGCATGAACACATTCCTGATCATCACACCTCTTGCAATATTGCTGCTTCCCTTCTTGAAGGCATCTGAAACACTGGAGACTGCTGTTTGTCCAAGTGACAAGGTGATTCCTTATCTTTATTGACTCCTTTTATCAGCTGTGTAGTGGAAGGGGATGGAAAATTAAGGTCTGAGTCTGTATGTTCTAGCTGGTGCTGCAAGCTTTGCCTTGTGTCTGCTGAGGCATCTGGGAGACCCTGGAACTTGGATACCCCCACGCTGGCTTTCTTCTGCTCCCAGCCACATATGTTCCTCCCATATATAATCGCTGCCACATTCGTGTTCCTGTGCTCCTCCTAAGACTGAATTTTCCTTTTCTTGAGGAAAAAAAAAAACTTGCATGCACCCCAAGTAGTTGTGTGCTTTCCCGCTCAGAAGGCATACTTGTTCTGCACAGACTTGAATTCTCTCTCCTCTTGAGTGTTTTCGGTCTGTGGTGTCCTTATGACAAGGGTCACTTACTCCAGGGTGTGAAGAAAGGCAGGGTCAGATTGGAGTTGCTGCTGAGATCTGCAGCCTCTTGCTGCTCACATCACTGCTCCTCCCCAGGTAGCTGAGCGTGGGCACGCTTGTCCTGCGGGAGTGATCTCTCTGCAAACCACTGCACAGAGCTCTGAATGCTTTGAGGGTTGGGGCTCTAACCCTGGCTGTGACGCTGGAAGAATGTTTAAATTAGTGGCTGCTCTACCTCTGGGTTTTCCCCTGAGTAAAAACTGTTTCACCGAGGCCAAAGGTGGTTTTATCTCCTGTGGTTCTGTGGAGCTTAGTGGTGCAGCCAGCCCTCAAATTGCTCTTGCCGTTACGTTTACAGCTTTTAAATAGGGGGATTTGAGATGTATTCAGCAAAGCTCTTTCCAGGTGACTTCAGGATGCTGTGACTGTATTGGTTTCCATAGGGCTGATGCATTCAAACTCGTGGAGTCTTAACATCAGATACATGAAATAAAGGGCCTGTTTTTTCAGAAGTGCTGAATGCCAAATATTTTGGTGAGCCTGTAGTGCGTGCAGCAGCTCAGATGACTTGATCCAGGTGGGTCAGGCACGCAGAACTCAGGCCTGGTAGAAATGGGAGGAAATCCTTACCGGGTTGAGACTGGGTGAACCAGTAAAGAGGCTGTTACCTCAGTGAGGCTGGTGTTCCTGACTGGGGGAGGGATGGGGCTGGTACCCACTGGTATGGGAGGGGTGCAGTGGCAGATAGGCTGCAACTGGCTCCAGTCTGATTAACACCCATCTGTCTTGAAGTCCTGCGGAGGAGAGGGAGAGAGATCTTCCTTACCCCCCCCTCCCCCCCACACCTCTCCAAAAGAAAAAAGAATAATGCAGAACATCTTGGAGGGTCTCTAAATGGATCCCTGTGTCAACGTGAGCCACTTCAGATGTGTCGTATCGCCAACACGAGTTGAGCAATGGCAGCCCAGGCACCCTCTCTCAGCCCAGGCAAACTGGAGCACAAAATCCCTAGGGCTACCCTAAAACTGGCAGTGCCGCCTGAGGGGATGGGGGGAGCTGGAATCTGCTGCCCACATCTCAGGAGCGTTGGATCCAGACCCTTCCAAGGTTTGGAAGATGCGGCTCCCCTGCCGAGGGGCAAAGCCGTGCAATCAGAGAGCACGTGGGCGCGAGAGCAGCCGGAGTCTGCAGGGTTAGGAAATGCACGCTGTCCCACGTCTGGGTTTCTGTTGTGTGTTTAATTATTATTTTTTTTTCATGTGTGAGTGCGTGGGTGGTTCTGCAGCCTGTCTGTTCTCTCCGGGGGGAGTGCATGTGTAGAACAGGATGGTGTGTTGCCTCATTGAGTCTGGGAGAAGTCCTATGATAGCACATTGGGGGTAAAAATAAAGGAAGCTTTTTCCTTAATGTATAAATGAATATTTGTATGATTAAATTAACACAGAAAAAAAATATGTTCTGTAGCTGTTGAGAGTTTTATTGAAGCTGCAAAAACTTTTGAATCTGTCATCGTGTAGTTAAATGTACCCAGCTTGCTGCTATCTCCAGAGTGTTTCCAGACACTAAGGCACAGTATCCTTAAACCCAGTTCTGGCCCTGTCTTTACCCCAAATCACTTTAAAATCAAAACAAAATGAATTTGGTGCGTATTGAGTTTATCGAACAACCTTTCCAGCACAGGCAGATGGGTACGAGGATGAGTGTGTTTTGTGAAGGGCAATGGGGGAGGAGAGTCTGTGAAGAGGGGGGGNGGGTTGTACATCATGAACATCTCTTGCATAACCCAATTAAAAATCACTTGGGGGGGGGGGTGGGTGGGGGGGGGGGGGGGGGGGGCTCACTGCGGCAGCTTTTTGGGGAGGAGGATTCCCACTGGGGCTGCACTGGGTGCATGGTGCCGGTACAGAGGGTTACCGCATCTGGTTATACGTATTCACCGATGTCGGCTGTAGGTGTCCTCGTTATAAGGTCAGGTAATGTCTCCACAATAATGCTGTCTCTCCTGCCTGCCCTAATCCTTGGGTGGCGTGTGCGAGGGGATGGCGGGGGCTGAGCACCGTGCCGGTGCCCCGGCAGGGAGATGGAGGGCATGGAGGTAGGCACCAGCTCGGCACCGTGCTGGGCGACTGAAGCAGAAGGGGAGGTGGCGCTGCGGGGTCCGGGTGCAGATGTGAGGAGGAGTGGAAACCTGGTTTCAGTGATCTTCGTATGGGGGTCACCAGCACGAAGCGATGCTGCAGCCACAGCCCAGTCCTTAAATGCTCTTTGCGTGGGTTGTTTGCGTCCCGGTGCTTTACTCGGAGCCACGACCCAGTATGCGGCGACGCTTCAGGCTTCGAACGGCAGCAGATCAGACCTACTGCTTCACGAGCCTCTTGGCGAGGCAGGAGAGGAATCTTGAATGAAGGAAGCTTGTTTTTTTTCTTGCTGTCACTAAGGGAATATCTGGTGCTGCCGTACATCAGGATGGGGGCATGTGAAGGTCTCTGGTGGGCGCTTGCATGGTCGTCTCAGGCTGATCCTATTTCCCAGGCGAGACCTTACCACTTGGGGTGCCCAGCCCGAGCGTTTACCTATATAAACTATACTGTGGAGCAGCTTAGCTGAAGCTGTTCTTTTGCTTACCTGTGATTTTGTTACTAATCCTTGCAAGAAACCTCCATATGTGTGCGCTGGGTTTTGCTTTTTAACATTTGAATAAATACCTGGAGCTTTCATGTGCTGTTTAAGCTTGACCGAAAGCCTATACTGGGAACAGACATCCTGCTACCTCTGCCTACGGGTATTTATTTTGTGCCTTGAAAAGAACGCGCCCCTTGAGCTCTTGGTGCTCACGGGTATTTTTAAGACCGATGTGTTTGGGTAGGTTAGGATTGCCTCCCCTTCCCTCTGCCCAACTTTTCATTTACTAACTTATTTGCTTGAAAGAATCTGTTTGTCTTTAGGGTTGCAACCTGTCGAAGTTTGCCAGCACAGGACAATACCATCGCACCTTCTAATACTATCTCCTGAGCCGGCAAATAACTCGGGGCATTGCTGTAAGGGAGGTCATGCTGCCACCGTGGTCCCCGTGCAGAGGCTGGGTGTGGTGCAGGGTGGCAAGGCAGGAGGCCAAGTCAAACCTATGAACTACTTGGGTTTGCTTTTTCTGCTTGCCTTTTTTATTCAATTTTTTTTAGGGGAAACCAGATCGTTGTCCGCTAAAAGTTACGAAAATAATTCTGTTTTTCAGCCGCTTTTTTTGGTCCCTGAAGTGATGCTGTGGTAGGCGGGAGGCTGCTCTGTGCTGTTACGTGTGATGAATTTGCAGTGAGGCAGGCGTGCTCAGGACCCAAGGGCACTGTCACCCGGGCCTCACCGCGTGTCCCTGCTGCTTTTTGCCAGTGCCTCTGGCTGGAGGGTGCCCCGCTCGCCCTGCTGAGCGTGAAGTGTGGGACGTGCTCCAAAACCTCCACAGCATCGCTGCTTGTCCCCCTGCCTGCTGGTGGGGGCTCGGGGGGCTCCGGCAACCCCCTGTCTGGAACTGCAGCAGGGAAGAAAAGAGCCAGGGGCGTTTTGGTTTTTTTTTCCCTTCCTACCTACTATGGCCACTGAATCCTGTGGCACGCAGTGTGCAGCAAGATGCTAAGAGAAGGATTTGTGCTCGCTTTGCCTCTTCACAGAATCCCTAGGGTTGGCAGGGACCTCTGGAGATCATCTTGTCCAACCCTCCTGCCGGAGCAGGGACACCCAGAGCAGGTTGCACAGGATGGTGTCCAGGCAGGTTTGGAATGTCTCCAGAGTCGGAGACTCCACCCCCTCTCTGGGCAGCCTGTGCCAGGGCTCTGCCACCCTCGCAGTAAAGAAGTTCCTCCTCATGTTCAGATGGAACTTCCTATGGTCAAGTTTGTGCCCGTTACCTCTTGTCCTGTCACTGGGCACCACTGCAAAAAGAGACTGGTCCCATCCTCCCGGCCCCCTCCCTTTAAGTATTTATGGGCATCGATGAGATCCCGCCCTCAGTCTAGTCTTCTCCAGACTAAAAAGACCCAAGTCCCTCAGCCTTCCCTCATAAGGAAGATGTTCCTTCTCTGCAAATCCTTGGGGGATGTGCAGTGAGATAGTAAGTGGGAAACGAGGCCGTGCTGGCGAAGGGGATGCTGCGAGGGAGTCCCTGGGGAAGGAGTACAGGATCTGCGCGGGGTCAGGAATAACTTTTAGCGTAGGCTTTCTCTGGAAGCTTTCTGTAACCTGTGATCTGTCGTTGGTGTGCTCTGCCTGTGCGTTAGTGGGGAAAATACCCAGTCAAACAAATCATTTAAGGAAATCTAATCTCAAACGTTTCCTACCCCATTCATAAAACAGCCGAGTAGTAAAAGCACACAGCGGAGACCAGGCGAGGAAGCAGATGGCACACGCAGGTGAGGACCGGCCTTGTTTGCCCCATGGAAGGCTGTGGGCTCAGCTCTGCAGAGCTGGCTTAAGCGCTGTCTCCCTCCTAGTCTTTCCTTACTTTGATTACGTCTTCCCTGCAGAAGCGATACCTTCACAATAACTTAAAGGGCTTAAGTGACGGGGAGGAAAAAGTACATTTTTCAGCTATTTATGAATGGAGGAACTGGTGCAGCATCCTGCGAGGCAGCTGGGCTGTGCTGTGAGTGGGTGACACCACCGAAATCATGGCTCCATCTTCTGCTATGGTGACAGTGTCAGGAAAAGGGTGATGCTGGGACCTGGGTGGAGGGATTGACCTGGACGGGATATCCTCCAGCCAGAGGAAAAGCTCACTGCTTGGCGTTTACACTTCCGGAGTTTCCCGGAGGCAGCAGCCCTGGCTCCTGCTGGTCAGGGCCCATGGGCTGCTTGGGCTCTTCTCCCAGCTGAGATGTGCTACCATCCAAGCTGAGGGGGTTTGAACAAGCCTGAGGCTGGAGATAGGACGTAATTATTCTCCTTCACCAAGTGGTGTATTTTTCCAGCAGTCGAGTGGCAACTCTTCATCTCTGGGGCTGTGCTAGATCGGCTGTTCATGGGAATTCACTGAGGATCTCTACAAACAAGGATAAAAACCTCAAGAGCTTTCCTCCTTGCTGGCAGGGCTCAGCCCTGTGCTAGCTTGCTTGGCTGACTCCGCGGGCTGGTTGAGGTGGGCGACGCTGTCCTGAGAGAGCTGCCTGCCTGCAGGAACGAGCCGAGTGATGCTGACACACCTCCGAAGGCACGGTAAAACTCTGCAGAGCCACCCATCTCCTGCAGGCAGCTGTCGAAAACCCTGTTAAAAGCATCCATAAACTCCAAGCGAACCCTGAATTTGGAGGGCTGAGAGGAGAGCAGGTGCGTGGGTGGGGAAGGCTGTATAGGGTGTACCACAGAGCCACTGGCGCTGGCGGCTGCGGTGTCTCCATAGCAATCTTCCTTTATTGACTTAAAAACAACGCTCCTGCTTCCCAGCTGCTGCTCTGGAGCGCAGCCGCCGTGGGTTGAGCAGGGAGGGTCGGGGCTGAGCATCGTGCCCGAGCGCTTTCTCCTCTACCCTGCTAAAACGCGGGCAATGACCTGTGTTGCCGGTGGGATGGTGACGGCTGGAGATGCTTTACCCCGCAGCCGGCGGAAGACACCTGGCTGGGAAGTTGGGCTGCTTCATACCCAGGTCTGTTCCCAGCAAGGTCAGCGCTCCCTGTGTTTTATAGGTGAGAGAGGCTGAGGCAGGAGGTCCTGAGTCCCCGTCTAGCTCTCCGGCCGTGGGATCATCCACTGTCTCACAGGACTCATTTAATACCAGAAAGAGCTCATGGGCATCTTGTCTTTGCTCCCCAGGGCTGTAGCCCATCCGTGCTGCCCCNGCTGGAGGCAGCACTGCAGGGGGGTCTCACCAGAGGGGAGCAGAGGGGCAGAATCCCCTCCCTCGACTGACCCTCACCAGGCAGTTTTCCTCACCTGTAAGACAGGAATAAATACCCTGAGCAGGCTGGACGGATGGGCTGTGTGTCCTTCTGCTTAACAGCCTGCTTGCGCTCGGTTGCAGCATGTGGCAGGGGCTGGGGAGCATCTCCCCGGCTTTGGGCTGAGCGGGTGGCACCGTGTCCTGTGGGCAGGAAGAGCTGCGGGAAGGAGCTTGGAAATGTTATTTATAACCAGGGTTTGCCAGGGAAGGGCCTGGCCTGAAGCAGGTGCCAGCAGAGGGAGCTGAGGTCGTTCCTCGTTTACAAAAGCCTCCAGAGCTGCTGGTCGTGGCTTTTCCAGGCTTGGGGACCTGCTGGGGACAATGGCTGGCCAGGTGTGAGCTGTGTCCCCATGCATCTCTGGAGTGGTTTCTCTTCTGCACTGAGCGCAGTGCCAGGCTGGGGAGGGGGTTGCACGTTTCTGGGTGCACGGGATGTGTGGTCCACGCTGGTCCCACTAGGCAGTGGGGTGGCATTGTCACCTGCCCTGCCACTGCAGGGCTGGGGTGATGCTGCTGAGCCGGGCAGGGACAGTGCGGGCAGGATCTCCAGAGGGCTGAGGTGCCCTAAAGGCAGAGATGTCCTGGGGATGAGGAAAGTGTCTGAATGCCAGTGGGTCCATTTTGGGTCCGAGTTTGGAGGGTGATGTGCTGCTGGGGAGCAGAGCGGGTCTGGGTAACGCAACCTGGAGCCAAACGTTGCTCTGATGGGGAGGCTCGGATGTGGCCTGCTGGGAAGGGGTCAGAGTTTCTCCTTTGGGACCTTGTGCCTGTTACAGTGCAGTGGGGACAGTAATTCTGCTGGCCAGGACCCTGCCCTGCCCCTCTCCACCAGGACGAAGCAACAGGTCCTGTCCCCCTGTGCCACCCTCGTAGCGGTTGTTCCCACCTACCCCCGTGTCTCCTCTGGCGGTGATGAGGAGTTGGGGACCGTGCTCTGCTCTCGCTGCCTGCCCTGGGGCGATGCACGGCTCTGCGGGAGGGAAGGGACACCCGAACCTCGGTTCTGGGGTATGCCAGACCTTTTTATAGCAAAGCTGTCCCCCAGAAAGGGGGATTTCAGCCTCTCCTGGGGCTGGTGAGGAGCAGCCTGGGCTTGGCAGGGTCTGTGCCTGAGCGAGCGGGCAAGGCTTGCCATCCAGGGGAGAAATGCATCGAGAACCTCACATTCCTTGTTATCTAATCAGCCCCGTTTTCCCTCCTCATTGTTTACCATGGCTGGGTTTCCTCAATTAATTCTGACAGCTGCGGGCTAGGTATGACGTCAACCCATGGTAGCAAAGCCCAAAACCCCAGGGTGGCCTGGGATGGGACCCCGGGATGTGACCCCAGGGACGAGTCCTTCACACCCCAGCCAAGCCCGACGGGATGTTAAATCTCTCTCATAGGTGACCATGAGAGGTGCCCGTGGACCGACACTCCTGAGTTCGACAGCAGAGTCTCTGTCCCCCGCGAGGCCGCAGGGACATCCCCTGTCTGTGCTTGTGGGATGCTAGAACCCATCCCACCTTCGCCTCCGGTGGCTCTGGGTGCTGCTGTCATTGGTGCTGTTAATAGCCGAGAGCAGTGTTTGGCTGGACTTTGCACGGAGGAGTGTTGGGCAATCGTGGCCAGCTGCTGCCATTGCCTTTCTGGCTACCTGGGCGAGCGCCCATCGCTTCACCTGCCCCGGGGCACTGCAGGCAGCAAGCGAAGGTGGGAATGGAGGAGGGGGGAAAAGGTTTGGGCAGTGCTGGGCTCGTCCTTGGTCCCTCTGGTCCCCTGCTGCAGCGACTCTGAGACCTCTCTGTGGTGGGCAGTGGACATGTAACGTCATCTTCCTTCCCAACCCCCTCGCTGGTGTCCCCCCATTGCTCCCTCGAGCCCCCTGAGCAACAGCCCCAAAGCATCTGTGTCTGCTGCCGTGGTCCGTGGTGGGATGGGGAGAGGAGGATGAGCTCCCCAAACCACGGCTTCGGAGCATCCCGGTTTGTCTGTCCCAGAAAGGAAGAGGGTAAGCGGGGACTCCATGGTCTTGCACATCTCTTCCCGAGGAGGGACCCTCCTCCTGGGACCGGCCGTGCAACCTGGCCGCTCTGCCTTGCCCGCGGGCAGCACGGGGAGCAGGGTGGGAGGAAGCGGGTGACAGTGCCTGAGAAGCAGGTTTGTCAGAATTTTAAAGAGATCTAAATAAATAGCGATAAGGAAACAATTATTTAAAGAGCAAACAAATGGAAACTGCTAAATGCACCTTTTTTT
>VYXH01006311.1:95150-126126 GCA_013397275.1 Burhinus bistriatus | reverse complement strand
TTTTTTTTTTTTTTTTGCGGGTGAAGGGTGCAGGGCTGATGCTGTGAAATGCTGGGAGCGAGCCCCTGCTGGGGCTGGACCTCGTGGCCAGCGGTGACCGCGGTCAGTGGCCGGGCTGGGCTGGAGGAGCTGCCCTGGGGTGGACAGCGAGGGGAAGCACTGCATGCTCAGCCTGCAGCCCCAAGCCCACCTGGAAATGAGCCTCGCCAAGACAAAAGTTTTGTTTCATCCCACCAGGAAAAAGGTTTTACGGGTCATCTGAAAACGCCAAGCCTCAGGTGAGCCCATTCGTGATGGCTCACGGCGTCACAGCTGAGTTGCCGGGTCAGCAGGGACATGGGACGGGGATGTCCCAGACTGCGGAGGGGAGGTTTGCTGCATGGATACACGCAAACCCGCTGCCTTCAGTTTGCTTAAAGAGAGCGAGCTTTGATTTGCTGCTGATGCCGGGCAACGGCTCCAGAGCAAGGATGTGGTCCTTGCACCTCCTACGTGGTGCTCAGGGTCCTGCTGGTGTTTAAGAAGGTGCAACGATTTGAGGCAGGGCCAGGCTGGAGCTGGAGAGCTGTTTCCCCCTTCCCATTGCAGGATACTGGGGCTGCAGGTGCCTGCAGGGACTGGGGTGCTGGTGGGAGGAACCCATTCCCCTCGTGTCCCCAGCTGCACCAGCACCGCATGCCCCGGAGATGCCATTCCCCCCTTCGGGGCTGTGGCTGTCACTGTCAAGGCTTTGTTTCAAAGGGCAGCTTATTCCCATCCTTCCCCCCCATGGCTTTTTTCATCAGCTTTTGGTTGGGGATTAGGCACGTGTTGACAGAACAAACATTTTGCTGCCCTCAAAATCCACCACTGAAGAGAGAAGCGACGTCCTCACTCTGCCGGTGTCCTGAGCCAGCGCCGGGATGGGGAGAGTTGGACTTGGGGTAGCCCTTCAAGGGGAAAGTGGAGCCATTTCGGGTCACGTCCCGCACTGGGGCTAGAGCCTGGCTCCTGCTCTGTTGCAGAGCACTAATCGCTTTCAGCTTTAACATCGCATCCTGCGGAACCAAGGGTGCCACCGAGGAATTGCTGCCCGTCTCTAGGGCTTTGGCATGTGCTGGTGGCCCAGGTCTGCCGAGAGCTCTGCGTCTTCCCTGCCCCCCTCCCAGTACCAGTCACTGTTTTATTCTCCCCAAGCCGGGCTCCAGGAATCGAGGCTCCTAGCGGTGTTGGGGATGCTGATGAGGCCAAGGATGCCCATGAACTGCCCCCAGGAGCCTCTGTTTGCTGGGGAAAAGCAAATTCCTCCAAGCTTCGAGGCCAGCCCTGTGCCTGGGGAGGGGTGAAGGCAAGACACGCTACTGCAACTCCCTGTCCCCAAGCACGGGAGCTGGTTTGGGGTCCTGCCCCCCTTTTTGCCTACTCAAGCCCCCAGGTCCTGGCTCCCTGCTGAGCCCCTGGAACGGGGGTGCCTGACCTGGGCGATGCTCACCGGGAACGACGACGTGTTTCCTTCAGAGCTGGGTGACTCACCCCTGAGTCACAACTTGCTCTGCAGCAGCTCAGTGCCTTCTTCATCCCCAGCCTTCCTCCAGCCCCCCAGGTTTTTCCGTATGCAAGATGCCGGGGGATTGGCAGCATGGTGCCTTTGCCCCAGTGCCGTGAGTTGGGGCTTTCTGATCCCCAAACCTATGGGAACGGGGTGGCTCTGGTCCTTGCCGATCCCCCCTGCCTTCCCTTCTCCATCCTGCCAGCTCTTACTTTGGGGCTGAGTTAGGGATTTTAGGGTTATTTTTAGGGATTTCCTCCCTGGGGCCAAGCCTTTTGCAGGCTCTCCTGGGATGGAGAGCGCAGGACTGAAAGGGAAACCGCAGTCGAGAGCCTCTCCTGCTCTCCGGGGCATTGCGTGCTGCCCTGACCCTCCTTGGCTTTGAGACCACTGGAGCCGCTCATGCCGCCTGCTCCCACCTGGGAGGTGTTTCCCTGCCCCAGCAGCTCCCACGGTCTCCAGGACTGCCGCTCCGTGGGGCCGTTCTGCCCAAGGATCATTTTGCTTGCGGGGAGAAAGAGCAGATGAAGAAGAAGAATGAATTTGCATTTCTTGATGGCAACCAGTGTGGGAAACAAAGCTGCCGAGGGTTTCGCTGCCGCTCGGCCCTGCGCCGGTGCTGTGTGAAAAGACAACATCCCGTCTGCTGGCACGGGGCCCTGCCCGTCTCACCTGGCTGCCTGTGTGTGCCTGGGAACCGCCGCCACCGAAGGGCCCCGAGCCCACGGCACCGGGAAGGGGGTGCTGCCCCCATGGCCCAGCCGCCCCGGTGGGATGAATGGGTGATGGTGAGGAAATGGGGTTACGGTGCTTGTGTGGGTTATTTTGGGGGTTTTCTCCCATCCTGGCTGGGATTTGGGGTCTGCATGCCGATGCAGCAGCCATGGAGCTGGTGCATGGAGAGCCCGGAGCAGGAGTCAACGCCACACGTGGGTTTCCCCCCCCCCACTTCTGCACCCCAAATCGCTGGTGACAGTGCAGGGGGTGGCCGTGACCTTTCCTCATCCTCCCTCTGCCAGGGCTCACCCTGCTGCTGAGCTGGGCGCACCCACACCGCCCTCAGCCCTCTCTTCCTGGCACCGCTGGGCGACCCGCAGCCATTTCCAGGCTTTTAATCCCAAGAGACAAAAGCAGGAGTTTCAGGCGACTGGAGGAAGAAAAGAGCAGGGCTTTGGGCAGGGAACAGCAAACACGCTGGTGGATCCCGCTGCTCCCAGCCCGGCCAGGCACCCTGCAACCTCCCCACCTGCGTCATTCGGGGTTTGCACTGGCAGCACTCAGCCTGGCATGGGAGAACCCTCTCCATGGAATGCCCGGGGAGGGAGGGGAGCCGGGAACCCCGTGCTGCAGGCAGAGGGGGAGGCAGGATAGTGTGTTTGGGTGGGGAACTGGTGGTCCAGGGGCTGGACTTGGGCTGGGAGGCCAGGGTCGTGCCAGCATCACCCTTGTGTCTCCATCCTCCACCAGCTTGTCCTTCCCCAACCGCCCTCCCTGGCATGGTCGGACCGATGGAGCCGGGCTGTGGCACCCCAGAGCCAAACCTTGGTGCCTCCTGCTGCCGTGGGGTGCGAAGGAACCTTTGCACGGGACCAGGCGAGCACCGACACCTCTGGGACCTCCCGTGCCACCAGTGCGGCTCAGACCCCCATCCCTGCACCCCTGGATGGAGCTGGGTTCTCCCACAGCCCCCTTTTGCACCCTCGAGGGCTGTCCTGAACCGGAGGTGACACTGGTGCCATTAACTCTCCCGTTGATGCTTTTGTTCTTTTTTTTTCCCCCCTGTTCAGGTCTCCCCACCGCAGCACGGGGACTCTGGGAGCCACCTCCTGCACAAGGGACGGAGCAGCAGCCGTGGACAGGAGCCCCGGCTCTTTCATCAGGGTGGACCCCGCAGGCGGGTGCCAGCAGCAATAACGGCGGCTGTTTGCCTCGAGCATACACGCGTCCCCCATAAATAGGGTTTATGGCAACATCTGGGAGATGGGGAAGCCTGGAAAAAGGTGGCCTGGGGAGGTAATAAAGAGGAGTGGCCCTGCTTGGCCCCGGGGCTGCTCGGGAAATGGGTGTATTTGCCCCGGGGTGAGGAGGAATTGAAGGGGATTGGGTTGGTCTCCGCTCTGGAGCAACCTCAGCGGTTTGAGAGCTCTGAAGATGCTCGCTGGTAGATCTGCGCAGGGTCATTGCCCAGATAAAAAGCACGCCGGCTTCTCTCTGCACGCCTGTGAGTTATTTCTCTTGCGCTCTCTGGCCCTTTGGGTAACTTTGGCGTTGCAGCTCTGCTGGGAAGCCCTTGTCCCCTCCGAGGGTACTCTGGCTGATCTCCAACTTGCTCCCAAACCCAGGAGGGTTTGCTCGGCCCTGCTTTGTGCCTGGCTCCCTCTCCCCGTGGTGGCAGCTACTTGTACCCCCCCGCAGGGAGTTTGGGGGGGGGGATCCTAGGGGAGCCAGAGCAGCAGCTCCGCTGGATGCCAATGTCATGCTTCCTGCTGTTTGCTCCAGTTTGGTGGCACGGGGACGCCGTGCAGACATGCCAGCTGCAGGAACCGTGACCAGAGGATGCTGCTCTGCACCGACGCCTTTTGCCAGAGCGTCTCCAAAATTTGTCTGGAAAAAGCAGCCTGCCTGGAGCATCTTCCTGGAGAGCAGGACACGCAGTTTGACCGGTGAGCTGTGCAGAAGCACGGGGACCTCTCTGAGAGTGGGCGCTGAGTTGGGACTGCAAAGCAGGAAAGTAGGGCCAGTATTCCCACCTTCTGCCAAGCCTGCTGCCCTTTTTTGGGGGAAAAAGGAGCTGGCAGGCAGTGGGTGAGACATGTGTGAGACCCGCTGCCTCCCGGGCCCTCTGCTCACTCCTCCCTGCTCCGCTCCTGCCATCAAAACTCTTTCTAGGATCGCAGGGAGCACTCCAGGCTCTTGACTTTCCCTACGTGCGTTAGCTTGAAATAACACACGAGCGAGAGCGATAAACCCTCTCCGTGCAGGCCGGGAGGAAATGAATTGCTGTTAGCAAACAGCCAGTGAAGAGCAATTAAGATTACGGGTGGCAGGAGGGGAGTGAGCAGCCGCTGCTTCCCGCCGGGACCTTCCTCCTGCACCAGTGGCTTCAGCCCTGGGATACCGGGCTGTCCCTCACCCTTAGCAGTGATTCCCTACGTTCTGGTGCTTTCCCGATAGTTACTGGGTAATTTGAAGGCTGGTTTCTGCCTTGGTCTCAGCCCAGCACTGGGAGCCCTGCGTGTACCAGGGTGGGGGCGATGGTGCTGTGGAGGTGGAAGCCCAAAGGATGCTCGGTTCGGTGGCAGCCTGGGACCATCCCTCCTCGTCACACTGCTGGCCTGGAGCTGTGCCGTGTGTCTGGGGATGAAAATACCTGCCAGATGCGGGGCTGGTGTGGGCTGAGGTGCTGAGCGCTGCAGACGTGGCTTCCGTGGGTGTGCGGCTGTGGAGCAGGACTGAGCCAGGGGGATGCATTAAAGGCATTTCAACCATTTCCAGTCCCCTCGGGTTGCAGAAAAGCCTGAGAGCGCCCATCCTGCAGCCTGGGAGCCGGGACTCAGCTCCTCCCTGACCGTTGCCCAGAGGCACGGACACGGGGATGCAGGATGAGGCCTCTCAGAGGGACCCAAGTTTGTGGGTTTGCTGTGCACGGGGACCACCGCTGTCCCCAAAGGTGGTGCGGGAGCCCAAGCAAAGGAAACCTCGCTGCTGCAGGGGACCAGGAAATGCCGCTCAGCTCGAGGACAAATCAGGCTCAATGGCCTCTGTGGTTTTTGCAGTGACATCAAGTGCCTTCAATAGTTTTATTATACATTATATGGCTGCTTATCTATTATTCTTGTGATGGAGCCAGAGATTAGCTGCAGGCAAGTGGGCAGAGAGATTCTTCCAGGCTGATTCATGAGTAGTTTCTCCATTCCTCCCCTCCGGCCGCGTTCCCAGTGGTTGAAGTTTCAGCTGTGGCAAAAGGCACCGGAATCGAAGCCGATGGGTTGACAGAGAGGACAAGGAAAAAGCGTTGCAAACTGCGCACAAGGGGCAGAAAAGCCAGACTTTATTTCCCCTCTTTTGTTGTTTCTCAGGTGTTGCAACCTCTTCTTTTCCTGGTTTGCATATGCAAGCAGAGCTGTGCCGAACACCGATTGCGAAAGGCGGCGGCGAGAGCATGGCAGGGCCGGTGACACCAGCCGGCTGCAGCCACCAAACCTGCTTTGGGGAGGAAAGCAGGGATCTCCTTTTGAGGCCTTTTGCCTGTTTTTGCAGCTCCGTGTTGTGCTGCCCCGCCAGCCAGCTCTCCCCGAGCACAGCAAAGAAAATGTTTTTCCCTTTAGTCTCTTTTGCTTATCCAACTCTCCAGTGCTACCGATAAGAGGAGCAGGGAAAGCTTTTCCAGACCCAGATGTGAGTCAGGCGACAGATTCCCGGACAGATCGGGATGACCCAGGTCTGGGATGCTCTGGAGCAGGGACCTGGCACCGGGCACTGCCAGCACATCCCCTCTGCCTGGTGACATCCTGCTCTCACCCGGTGTCCCCGATCACGCTCTCCACCGCTTTGCTCCCGGCTCCTTCAGGTGCACTGTTTTGGTGTTTGCTCTGGTAACAAGTAGTAATTAAACCTACTAAACGAGGGAGACCTGCGGGTGATGTCAGAGCAAAGAGGTGCAAATCCAGCTCATACAACCTGCGCAAACCGTAACCTGCTTGGCAAACTTTCCCCCGAGCCAGCAGCCTGACTGTGGGGCAGCGGCACGGCGCTGCCGGAGGAAGGTGCGGGATGGCCGCAGTGATTCCCAGCGTGGCGCACGTGAGTGGAGAGGTTATACGTGGTTTTACTCCGTATCTTAAGTTTCCACAGTCGAGATGCCTACGGTTCCATGCTATGGTAAGATATTTGTGTGTGGAGGGTCACAGCCTCAGCTCCGGGGCTGTGCTGGGATGCTCCTGCCCCTGGTTCCCACATGGGGATGCCGGGGTGGGACACGGGAGCAGGTTTGGGTGCTGTGAACCAGCCCCTGAGCCGAGCAGAGCTCCGGCATGGTGCCTGCTGCTCCCAGCTTCCCAAGGGGCTTTGGCTGGGACCCGGCATCATGGGTCAAATACAGGCAAGAGCGAGCCAGGGGGGCTGCGCCCTGCAGCTCAACCTGCTGCAGCTCTCTGGAGCTTTGCAACGGGCTCCGAGGGATGCAGGATCAGCCGCGGGGCAGTAGTGCTGGGTTGTGGACGTGGTGCTTTCGCTAAAGCGGAGAGGAGATGCTCCAAGCACTGAAGGCTGTGCTGTGGCTGCTGCAAGCTGGGGGCGCTGGGGGGGGCACTGGGTGGCCGGGACACCCCTCCTGGCTGTGCCACGTCCCCATCCCATGTGCCCACCCCACGGCAAAGCCTGGCGGGGGGCTGCTGGCTTCCCCACCACAGCCGCTTGCCCTCCGTGTCCTCCCCAGCCCGTGTCTCCCCCAAACCGCCGCCACGTCTTACAGGCCCGGCTGTGTTTACCAAAACAAGGGAGAAAAGCTCCCCTCGGACGGCAGGAGCCCTAATCCGGGGGGAACGCTTTCCCCACCGATAAGATAACATTGAAGCTTTTCAAAAGGGAGGCAGAAACTCCTGGTGCTGCCGATAGCGTGGCGAAGTCCTTTGCCAACGCGCCAGGCGGGCTGGGGAAGCTGTAACGCAAGGGTCGCCTTCCTTTGGGATTTTATTTTCCTCCTGGCAAACAGCTCCGATGGACAGCTTATCGGCTGTGCCGTGCCGCTGCCGTGTACCGGCCCTGGGGTCAGGGCAGCCGAGGGATGCTGGTTCCACTGCGGCACTTCCCGTGGGCTGGGGATGCAAAGCCCAGGCGTGATGGCCACTCAGCTGCCAGGACGCGGTGATGTGGGTCCGACCCGGGTTGCGCTGTGGGTGTTTGTGGCCGGGGTTTTGTCTGACATGGGTTTTTAGGGCATGGGGGAGTTTGGTTTCAGCAGCACTACGTGCGCAAGAGAACGGCCTAAACTGCCCTGAGTTCTTCACATGTTAAAAAAAGACAATAAATACCAACTCGGTGCCTGTCTCGGTCAAAACAGCTTTTTCCTGCTTATGCCGGTGGGGACAACCCAGGCCCGGAGTGCTGCACGTTCCTGCCATGCCCCCGGTGCCCTGTCCTGCCTGCAGGCAGCAGTAACACGGACCCTGGGGAGGAGACGGTGCCGTATCCCTGGTGTGAGGGATGGTTTGCTTGGTGTGAGGGGCTCCTTTTGTCCCTGACGGGCTCTGAGCATCCTTGCTCACAGTCTCCATTGCAAACCCCACGTGGCCTCAGCACTCGCGTAGGGGATGCTCCTGGGGTATGGCTCAGGGATGCTCCCGGCCCCAAAACAGCCCAGCCCGCGCTGGGGGAGTGATGTCGTGCTGCAGGATCCAGCCAGGGACTCTCGTATATCCAACGGGTCTCTGTGCTACAGAGACAAGGAGGACCCTTTGGTCTCGCCCCCTGTGGCATCCCCAGCTCTTGGGTGGGGGTGGGAAGGGGTTAACGGTGTCCGGATTTGCCCCAATCCCCTCCCAGGGCTCATTCTGGTCTGAGCCCGGTGCCTCGACGCACCCCTCAAGGGTTAACCCCGACTTGGGCTACTCAAATACCTCCAGCTGAGGTAAGCACCCGGCTTGTTTGTTCAGGTAAATAAGGAAGGAATTAGATATAATGGGTGAAGGAGGCATTCGGTGAGCACCTTGCGCTCGGCTTGGCTGCCGGCTTCACTCTCGCATACCTCTGCACGGCCGCCGGCTGGCTTCATCCCTCCGCCACCCTCAGAGCCGCTCGGGGTGCCCGGTCCTCATCCCTGTCCCCATCCCTGTCCCGCTGGTGCCTGCCAAGAACGGATGCAGCTCAGCCTGGCCGCCCTGCGGCCGCAGGGCCAGCGTTGAGCCAGGCAGGGTGCTGCTGGCCACCCTCCCTGCTGGTGCCGGGGCACCTTGCTTGGGGCCATGCCCACCCCGGCCACCATGCCGAGCAATGCGGGGACAGCTCTTCCCACCCTACACCAGGACCCATGCGGTTTCTGAGCCGCCTGCACACCCTCGAGGTAAGCTCCATGCTGCTGCCATGACCCTCCCTGGCTGCCCGATGCTCCACCAGCACCGACCTTCCCTCCCTCCCGGGGCTCCTCCAGCCCTTTCGGCACTGATTTGGGGCGGACACGGTGCTTGCCCCTGTGAGCATCCCATCCCACGGCTCCTCACACCTCCAGGTGCTGTCAGGGCTAAATAAGGACAGGTTGTCCCCCCATGTGAGGTTCCTGGCACTTCTTGGGGTGATGTCACCTGAAATAAAATGGGATTTGCCAACCTTGCACCTTTGCAACCCTCTCCTGCTCAGGTGAGGAAGGTGGGACGGGAGCCAGAGCTCCTGGAGCCGGCTCCTCCTGAGCCCACCCAGTACCAGCAGGGACACTGGGGAGGGTCCCATGAGCTCCTGTGCCTGGTGGGAGGCAGGGGACGGTGTGTTTTGGGGCACCGTGTGACCGATAAGCAGTCAGGGACCTTTAGAGAGTGTCCTGGGTGGCCCTTGAGGAGCTGCCAGCTCAGGGGTGTCTCTATAAAGCAGTCTGAACCCCTTTACCAAACCTGCACCGTCTCAGCGCTGCTCTGCTTTTCTGCCGGCTATTATTTTTTTGTCAGTGCTAAAGGCACATTGGCTCTAGGTTTGATTTTTTTATGGTTCTGCTCGGTTAGTGAAACACAAAACGCCGCTCGGCTGCCAAATCCCCCACAATACAAGCTTTCTCATGGGCAGGGAGCTCGCGGGGGAGGAAGGTGCTGCTATAAATAGGGGCTCCCTGGCCCTCCATGGGGAACACCAAGCTCTGTTGCTCACCTGGGGGACACCAAGCACCGGGGCTTTGCTCAGGCCACCCGGTTGTGCCCGTCCTCCCCGCCCCTGCCCTGCTGCTGTTTGCCTCCCTGCGCCGATGGAGAGGGCAACCTGACCTGGGGCGTGGGGACGCTTGGTCCCCATGCCAGCACCCATGCAGGTAACGGCAGAAGGAGCTGGGGGGACCTCGGTGGTGTTGGAGAAGGCTGGCAGGGGGGACCTGGGGGTCCGGGACGCCGGGGATGGGCTGCATCCCTCCTGTGCATACATCCAATGTGAGCCCTGGGCTTGCACTGGCCTCGACCCCGTCACCATGCAGGTACCAGACCCCCGGGCTGTCACATCGCCCGCCCCCCCAAGTGCCGTCCCAAGCCCCTGCCCTGTCTGCAGGGTGATTTTGGCCAATCCCTTCTCCCTCCACCCAGAGATAAAGGGGTGTGTGGCACAGGCAGGCAGGGTTTGGCAGCCGGGAGGGACATGGCACGGCTGGCACACTGAGGCTGGCAGGGTGGGTGGGACGTGCTGGCAGGACCCCAAATTGTCAGCAGCCTCTGAGCACCCGGCTGTCTGCTGCAGCCCTGGCTCGTGCAGGGACCTCGGGGTCACTTCACCTGATTAATCTGGGCGCAATAAAACGGTTCGTGTCTCCTCCTGGCCGGCAGCCTTCTGGTTCCATCGCCTCTTCGTGCCCCGGTGTGGTTGGCCTCGGGGTGTGCATCGTGGTGTGGGCTGGCCCCTCCTGGGGGACTGAGATGGTCGGGGCAAGAGGTGCCGAGTCAGACCAGAAAACAGGGAAAAAACACCCGAATCCCAGCCCCAGATGGGCTTTTGGGCAGAGAGGATTGCTGGGTCCATGAGGTCCCCATCCCCTCCCACCCCTGGGGTCCCAGTTTGCTGTGCTGAGCCGCACGGGGTGGGCAAAGCTGAAAGGATCGGTTAAAGACAAATTCCCCTGTCCACAGGGCTGCTCTGGGCAGTCTGGGACAGACCTGGATCCCGCATGTGTCCGGTTCCTCCCCAGACAGCACAGCACATCCCCATCCCTGGCCCCATCCCCAGCCTGGCAGCTGGAGGTGACGCTGCAGCCTGGCCCACCACCCCGGCTGCCCGGGAAGGGCTTTCAGGAGTGACCGGGGATTTGGGAGACATCCTGGGCGCCGCGGGCAGCACCTCCTCCCGTAGCGCGCCAACCTCCGCCAGTCCCATGGAGCTTCCCAAGCCATGCTCTTGCACAACCTGTTTAACCGCAGATTTAATTTTAATTAACAGACCCATTGTCTGAGGGTGGTGGTTGAGTGGATTTCTTATTTATTTATTTTTTTCTTGCTCCCAGGGGCTGATCCCAGCTCTCCCCCATCACCGGTGCCGGTGTAGCTACCCTGAGCGACGGTGGGTTGTGTTTGCCAGGAGAGCTCGGGGTGATACAGGAGGTCCTTGTCCCTATCCTCGTACCCCTGGGCCATGGCATCCGCTCTTTCCCTGGGCTCTGGACGGGGCTGAGTCACTGCAGCCCCATGGTGCTGAGCCGTGACCCAGCACCAACAAAACCCCTGGGCTTGCTGCTGGCCCTGCGCCACGGCAGTCCTGTCCCAGTCCCACTGCCCCGGGCTTTCTGCTGGAAGGGAATGTCTGGGTTCGTTTTCCCAGCCACTGTCGGAGCCGGGCTGTCATGGTGCCCTTTGGCAGCCGCCACTGCCTTTGCCTCCTTGTGCTGCCGTGGGGAACGAGCCCTTGCACCAGCAGCTTGGCCCTTTGCTGCAGCATCCCTGTGGTGCTGGTGCGAACGGGGGGCTGGGGCACCTCACCCCCGTCCCAGCTGGTCGGGGTGTCCCCTCCCTATCCGTAGGTAGCATCAGGGAGTGATGCAGGGTCGCTCATCGTTTTGGGGCTTGGGGATGGCCGGTACCTCCCGGCTGTGCCCCAGTGGTGGAGTTTTGTTGTCGGCACGGAGGAACACACGAGGGGACTCCATGGTTCCATCCCAGTTTGGGGTCTGCTCCGCACCCAAGCCTTGCCTGCCCGTGACGGGGTTGCAGGCAGCACCGGTGCGTGGGGAGGGATGGGCGAGGGTGCTGGGGCAGGGGTGGGTGTCCTGCAGGCAGCACCCCACTCTGCCTGGCACCCCAGGGGTGGCACCGCACTCACTCGAAGCCCCCCCAGGGGCTGCTGAGCCCCCAGCACTACACCGATCTAGTGGAAGGTGTCCCTGCCCAGGGCAGGGGGATTGGAACAAGATGATCTTTAAGGTCCCTTCCCACCCAAACCATTCGATGGCTCTATGATCTTGGCCCCTGTGTGCCCACAGAGGCAAAATCTCGGGGGTCTGGTGGGCTTTTATGATTTGGTGGCAGCTGTTTAAAATGCTGTAAAAGCCAATTCCCCGATCGCTTCCCCTCTTGCCTGGAGCGGCGGGATGAGCACGATGCTCTGTTGGTGTGGCTTTGCCGTGGGCGAGTTCTGGTGGGAAGCCCCTGGGACCAGGGCCGTGCTCACCACTGGCAGCGCGCACAAGTCAGGGAGCGTTTGCCAGGGCTGATGCAATTACCAGCGCAGCGCTATGTAGCTCGGGTGCGGAACGTGCAGCTTTTTGGGGTGCTCGTGCGGGTCAGTGCTCCCCATGAGCGTCTTGGTGCACTTCTGGGGCTGCCCCGCCCCTCCAGCTCTCCTTTTCCAGGGAAAAGCAAAAAGGTAGAGGAGAGGGAAACGGCCGCCCAAATTGGCTTCTTAGAGCAAACAGGTCCCCACCCAGCCCAGTCGTCTGTGTGCCAGAGCGGGAGAAAGTCAAACAAAGGCCCCCGCCCTGAGAGTACAGCACCGTTTGGAAGGTGATTGCTCAGGCTTTCCAGGCCACTTGCCCAAGGGATCGGGTCCTTGTGGTCCCGACCAGGAGGAGGGGGTCGGGATGGGGATGAGGATGGAGATGGGGCCATCCATCCCGCCGCGTGCCCAGGGACGGCTCTGCAGTCCTGTTCCTCCATGTGTCTGGATTACGGCTGTGGGAGCGAAGCCTGGTGGAGGTGGGATGGATGGAGGATGCACCACGACCCCAGAGGACCCCAGAGGCATTGGGGATGAGACCCCCCACCCCCTCCCCAGAAAGCCCCCGCAGCCGGCGCTGTGCAGTGAACTGGAGCCATGCAAGCTGTTACCGCTTCCCTTTTGTGCCAGGAGCAGCGTGAGGCTGGATTTAGGACTGATCTCCTACAGCTCTTCTTTTAATCCAGAGCAAATCAAGGAGAGGTTTGGAAGCTGGCGCCATCTCTCAGGGAAACTGGTTGGGCGGCGGGGGCAGCCCGGTGGTGTGGGCACCCCTTCTCCCTCCTCCTTCTCGCTTTGGTGCCACCGAAACTCCTTGGGGACGTGGGCTCCGGCTCCCGAACCTGCAGCCTCTCCCTGGGTCCCCATGGGGTCAGGCTGGTGTGGGTGCTGTTTGGGTGGCTACGGTTCCTCTGTGTGTTTTTCCAAGGTTTTTTGGGCTTTGCCAAAGGTGGAACAATGGGCAGAGCTTTAAAAACCATACTTCTGGGGGCATTAAAATCCTCAGTGAGGGCATTAAACTCATCCCCAGCGGTCTCGCTGTGATTAAGTGGGCCATGGGGCATGGCTATTAATGATGTTTAATTAACACCTCAGGAGGAAAGCCAGGCCCAGCAGCATGGAGATGAGCAGCGTTTGGCATGGCAGAGCTACGGGGATGGTAACGTACCGTCCTGAGCACGCCGTCACTAGCGTCCCTCCTACGCCAGGCAGCCGGCTGCTCGGCTCCCTGCACTCAAGGGACCCAGTGGTGTATTTCCCTTTCCAGTCTTTTAAACCCTTTTTTCCCCCCAGCTGGGATTTCTGGCAAAACAGGGACCCCCTTTCCCTGGCCACTGTCCCCCATTCCCCTTTGGTTTCCTTCGGGGGGTTTGTTCAGGCTTTGCACACTCCTTTTTTTATTGCAGGCTCTGCTGCAAAAGCTGCTACTTTTTCTGGTTTTAAATCACCTATTTGGCATGGGGTTTTTTTTTTCTCTTCTTCTCCTAAAAAGCAATGCCGGAGGCAGGCAAGGAGCTCGGCAGTGCCCTGGCCGTGCCCATCACCAGCCTCTCCCCTGGCAGGGGCTTTCTCTTCCCAAAGCCTCACTTGGCTCTTGGGGAGGTTTCTCCACGGATGGAGCCGTTCCCTGGTGTTGCCATGGAAATTCAGCAGGCTCATCCTCTTCTCCACGGCCTCCAGGACTCCCCCCGTACCAGAAACAGATGGGGACGGGCTGATTTTGGGTAGCTTTTCCTTGCAAGAGAGTAAAAGGAAAGCTCTCGTCTGGGAGTTGGCAGCAGCGGCTGAGAGCTTGGTGCTGCGGCGCTGGGCTTGGTCCCCAGCCTGGGACAGCTGGGTTTGGGTGCCGTCGCTGCTGCGACATCCTTGGGTGAAAGCAGAGGGTGATGTTTCCCACGCACAGAAACGTGCCTGTGTGGTTCAGGCATCCCGTAGCCCTTGGTGCCCGCGGGCCACCTTACATGGGTGCCTTGGAACGCCTCCAGCGTGTCTCACTGCCTCCTGCAAGGGCGTTCAGCCCCAGCTGGGACTGAGCTGCTGCCAACCCCGTGTGCAATGCAGGGGAAGACCCTAAAAGCCTGCAGCGGTTGGACCTACTTGCCCCCCAGGCTCCTTCTCCCTGCTGGCTGCTGGGTCTGGTTCCTCCCAAAATCAGGACAGTCCCCCCAGCCCCGTGACTGACCCCAAGCCTGCATTCATCTGCGGGCTCACAGGGCACCATGGGTCTCTTTGGAGGTTTTTTTTCCCCTCTAACAGGCTTAGTTCCTCCCTTTGTGCCTGGCCGCTGGGCAGGAAGGCAGGAATCGGTGCCGGGGTGAGCCTCTCCTCCTCTCCTCCTCTCCCGGCAGGTTTGGAGCCGGCACTGAGCAGAGGGATGGGCAGCACCAGCCCCGGACTGACCACTCTGCCCCCTGGTCGCCTCGTCCGGCCGGACCCTGCCCTGCTGCCCCCCCCACGGGACCCCGACGCTCGGAGCTGGGGCTGCCCGGATAGCCCCAGCCCCCCTGCCACCCCCGAGCAGCCCCTGCCTGCTTTCTGCCTGCACTACTTCGACATGCTCTACTCGGAGGACATCACCTGGGCCACCAAAGGCATGGGGGAACCGTCCCAAAGCGGTGCCCAGGGGGAGCGAGGGGAGGCACCGAAGGAGCCGGAGCAATGTCCCATCATCGACAGCCAGGGCTTGGGGCTGGGGACCGAGGGGGACCTGCAGGCCAGCCTGCACCTGGAGGAGCACTCGCTGGAGCAGGTGCAGAGCATGGTGGTGGGCGAAGTTCTGAAGGACATCGAGACGGCCTGCAAGCTCCTCAACATCGCCGCAGGTGGGTGTCCCCCCACCCCAGCCCTTCCCCGGAGGGGTGCTGCGGGCAGGGTTGACCCTGCCAAGGGGTGCAGCGAGGGAGGGATGTGCCGGTGCCAGGACTAAAGCCATGCTGCAACTTGGGAGTTTTGGGGAACGTGGCGGCTGTCTGGCTGCCCCCCACCCCCGGCATCGCTCCAGGGCAGGGCTGTTCGCTAACGCCCAGGAATGCCAGCCAAATACCCCTCTGTCCTGGCTGGCTTGGAGTTAGGCTGAGGCAGGGGTTAGCAGAGCTTTACGCAGAGCTCTGTGCTGGGTGTGGGGTGCCGGTGTGACCCAGCCGGTGCCGCAGAGCCAGGGAGGTACAGGGACACAGCGACCCAATGCTGAGCCCGTCCTCTCCCCTGAGCTGGGGGGTCCCTTCCCCTCCCAGGGCATTGTTAGCGAGGTGCCTTTCAGACCTCTTGGGGAGGTTGTGCGGCAGCAAGGAGCAAACAGCGCGACTTTTATTGTCCTTTTCCCTATCCCGTTTTTCCTGGGACATTAGGAACGGGCAGATGAGTGTGTGGGGTTGGGGACAGCCTGGAGCCAGCTGGGCTGGGCATGGGGTTGGGTGCGAGGGGAGCAGCCCAGGACCGAGCTCCCTGGGGTATTGCTGCCATGGGACATCGCCGGGGTGTTCTGCTTGGGGCATCGCTGCCATGACACAAGCAGTCTTGGGATGCGCTTAGGTTTATGCAGGCTCTGCCACCCACTCCCTTGAAACATTTGGTGTCACCCGGGATGCTGCAGGGAGCAAGCGGGGCTCCAAAAGGCTGGGTGAGGCTTCCCAAAGCAAAGGAGGAACCACGGAACAGTCTAGTCCCCGGGGACCGGGGCAGGCTGAGAGAAGGTTGCTCCCACCCTCGTGGGTGATGCTGCAGCAGGGCAGGAGGGACCGGGTTCCTGGGGCTGCTGTGGGGTGAGCTGAGTTTCCCCGGGCTTTTCCCGGGCTGTTGCTGGCTGGGCTCACCCTCTGCCTCCAGACCCTGCCGACTGGAGCCCCGGCAATGTACAGAAGTGGATCCTGTGGACAGAGCACCAGTACCGGCTGCCGCAGATCGGGAAGTCCTTCCAGGAGCTATCGGGAAAGGACCTCTGTGCCATGTCCGAGGAGCAGTTCTGCCAGCGCTCGCCTGCCTGTGGAGACATCCTGCACGCTCACCTCGACATCTGGAAGTCTGGTAGGTGCCAGGGACCGGGAGGGAGCTGGGAGGGTGGGCGATGCTGTGCAGAGGGAGATGACCCTCTGACCACCCGCTCCTCCCTTCCAGCTGCCTGGATGAAGGAAAAAGCTGCCCCAGGAGATGTCAGATACTGCGGTGAGTTCTGCACGGGCTCAGCTCCACTGGCCTCGCTTCTGCCCCAGACAGGTCCAGGGTATTTGAGAGGTCACTCCCTGCTTAATTGCCATTATCTGGTGCGTTGCAGCGACTGCTGCAGCAGCAGCCATATGGCTGCGCTCCCTCTGCCCCGGAGCAGCCCCTGGGCTGGCTACAAGGTGCAAGCAAAGGGAAAACGGACGCAAGACCCTCACTGGCCCCATCCTGCACCCCGTGTACCCCTGCAGGCCAATGTCAGGGCAGGACTGAGCTGTTTTCCCTGCTCCAAGACGGGGAGGAGAAAGCGGCGCATCCAGACCCAGTGCCTGGACTGAGTCTCCAGATAGCCACAGCCATCGAGCTGGGATTTCCCAGACAAGGACCTGTGCGGGTCCCGGGGGCGGTGCAAAGCAGTGAGGCCTCTTTCCCCGCCTCCATCTCACCCGTCCCCATCCCTTCCCATGGCAGGAGGTGATGCCAGCTGGGCGGACAGCGAGGTGGACTCATCCTGCGCCGGTCAACCCATCCACCTCTGGCAGTTCCTCAAAGAGCTGCTGCTGAAACCCCACAACTACGGCCGCTTCATCCGCTGGCTCAACAAGGAGAAAGGTGGGTGGGTGGGTGTGCAAGCACTGGTGGGGCAGGGGGGGGGGGATGCAGGCGAGGCTGTAACCCCCCGTGTCCCACTCATCTCCTAGGCATCTTCAAGATCGAGGACTCGGCGCAAGTGGCCCGTCTGTGGGGCATCCGGAAGAACCGCCCGGCCATGAACTACGACAAGCTGAGCCGCTCCATCCGGCAGTATTACAAGAAAGGCATCATCCGGAAACCTGACATCTCCCAGCGCCTCGTCTACCAATTTGTCCACCCAGTCTGAGCGTTGGCAGAGGGACAGGCTGAGCCCCAGGAGGGACAGGGGACCTTCACTGCCTCCCTCTGCCTCCCAGCCACAGAAACCATCTTCTAGCGCTAAGGACCATGGCTGGGGTGCCGAGAGGCTTAATCCCCCCAGGACCTGCTGGCAACGGACCGTGGGACCCTTTTCACCCCCCAGCCTTGGAGGGAAGGGATGAGCCCCCAGCTAAGGGACCAGCACCTTCACCTCCTCCGAGCACTCCCAGGGGAGGGTGGACACGGACTTTGGGGCTGGCAGAGGAGACGGGGGGTTGAACAGGGTGAGATAAAGGCAAATGAATCTGTGGCTGTGGCAAGGGCTCCCAGCAGGCTTGGTGCCCTTTGGCAGGGATCAAAGGTGGGCACGTGGTCACCCAGGGGAAGAGCTGGGGGACGCAGGAGTCCTGCCCCCAGGTCTCCTGCCCCCTGGCGTGTTGTCCTCTCACCCCACAGCCCCAGGGCATCATCAGGACGCAGAGGCCAAGGGCACATCCCAGCAGGACACCTCAATATCCCCATGGCACCGTGCCCCAGGACTGCTGTGCAGGGTGGACAACACCATTGGGGCCAGAGTCCCCTCCAGCCAGATCCTGTCCCCATGCCACCACCGGCCCGGCGGTGGGACCAGCTGCCCTCGGTGCCCATCAGGAGTGACCCTGTGTGCTGGATTTACCCCGACAAGCAGCTCCTGACCCTCAGACCTGTTTGGGGTGGGGGGTGGCGCGGCGGGGGGGCCCTGCCCTTTGCTGCACCCCAACCCTTAGCTGCAAAGAAAGGGGCTGTCCCAGTTTCAGGCATGGGGGGACAGTGGCTGGGCTGGTCCTTCCCTCCTCCCTCCCTCCCGAGCGCTGGCTGCAGGTGGCTTCGCCCCAGCCATTGTTTGGGGAGGACAAAGCCCAGGCGCATGAGCAGGGACAATGGCACCCACAGGGACAACAGCGCCTGCAGGGACAATGGCACCCACAGCTGCCCTGGGCTGAGCTCTCTCTGACCTGATCCGTGTGGGAGCAGCCTGGCACCGGCGGCACCGCAGCACCCAGGGGTGCTACTAGCCACAGGAGCTGGCTGCTGGGTAACTGTGCCCCTGGGGACCACAGGCATCCCCTCGGGATGGTCACATCCCCGCTTTGCTTCCCAGGATACGCTCAGCTTCTCCCTTCCGCAGGGATTCGGGGCTGAAAACAGGCGTTTTGCAGAGGGAGCAGCTGTAAAAGGCAGGTGCGGGGCCGTGAACACCGAGGCACCCCTGCAGGAGCGAGGGATCCCCCGAGCCGCGTCCCTCATCCCTGGGCATGGAGAGCCCAGACCAGAGGTCCCCGAAAGCCCTCAAGTGCTTTGCCCTGACACTGGGCGCTTCCCTTGATTTGGATTTTATTTGGACTGCCTGATTCCTGAGTTTGGGAAAAGGGAGACGGCAGCTTAGCTGCTTCCTTCTGGATGGTAGATCTGAAACGCAACCCACTGAGCCTGGACTGGGATGGAAAACTGGGGATTGCTTAAACTGCACATTTCACGAGAGTCTAAGTTACCTGGCAATGTTGATCTTTTATATTATAATTTTTTTATTTGTTTATTTGCTTTTTGGTTTTGGCTGGCGGCAAGTTGTGGTTTAGGCTCAAATGACGAGGGTAGACGGGAGGCCCAGGAACCCACCAGATGCTTTGTGGGAGGAAAAAAACACCTGGTTGGTCTTTTGGTTTTAACTTAAAATAGCTGCCTGTAACAGCTCCTGCTTTTTCTTTTTGTTCTGCCTGTTTTCTCCTGTTTACACGGCAGAGGAGCGGACGTGCTTCGGCCAGCCTTGCAAGCATCCCGGCTGGAGGGATGGAGGGCAGCTGGAGGGAGGAGAGGAGCAGGAGAAAAACTGTCTTGGCCTCTGGAGAAGGGGGGGTGGGTGGGTGGAAATGGGGAAAAAAAAAGCAAAACGTGACTTGTCATCTCCTGTGTGCGACCGATGCTCTTGCAGCCAGTGTGGGGAGCACCGGGAAGATGGGCTGGGGCTGCCGGTGCCCCAAATCCTGTCTCCGTCTTGCAGGTCCTTTGGTGGAGTGGATGAAGGCATGGGGGGTTTGCGCATCCTTGCGGGGAAGGTGGGACAGAAGGAGGTTAAATGGGGAGGAAAGGTGCTGCCAGCTGGGGAGGGTGCTCCCGGGGACAGGGTGCTCCCAGGGATGCGGGGACCTGACCCAGGAGATGTCCACTGCAGCGAGCTGGGCAGCCAGCGCTGCAGGGCTCACACTGGAGGTTTCTCCCCAGACCCCTTACAGCTCCAGCCCTTAAATAAAGGAATATAAATCTCTTTTCTCTCCCCTCTCCGCATCGGGAGCCCAGTGAGTGCTGCCCACATCTCGGCAGGTCCTGCTCCTTCCACCGCATCCCTCTCTCCCACTGCCCCGTCCTGGGGCTGCCCTGGCTCTCTGGGGAGGGGAGAGGGGTGCGTGACCTGCAGATTGGTTTCCCCGAGGTTTCTTGGCCAGCACATCCCCACTCGCCACGCTGGGGCATTCCTATTTCCCCCTGCCCAGGGTACTGGGGAGCGCTGGGTCGGAAGCCGCTGCTTTTGCTGGTCCTGGGAATGGCCCCCAAAACTGCTTTATCTGGAAACTCCCCCCCCGTGGGTTTCACATGGCTTTGCCTGACATGTTGGCATGGGGGTCCCCAAAATCAGTGGCTGCTCCCCCCCTCCCACAGCCCCCTTGGTCCCTCAGGACCCCAGGAATGCATCCGAGCCCCCCATCCCACTGCACCCCAAAGCCTCAGGGTGGGGGGGTCCCTACCTGGGGGTACAGCTGCTGTGACTGTGGCTTCCCAGGGTGCGGGGGCTTGAGCACCCACCCTGGGCAGGGGGTCCATAACCCCAAAAGCCGCCTTTATTGGGGGAGCGAGACCGGCGCATGGAGCCAAACGAGGACCCAGACCCAGAGGATGCTTACAGAGCTCACTTATTTTCGCTTGCTGCTTTTTGTTGTTGTATCCACAGTAATACAATCACGATATATATATATATATTATATATACTTCTTAAATTACACAATCAATGTACAAAAAACCGGGGTGCATTGCTGAGACAGGTGGTTGGTTGGGTTTTTTTCTGACTTTTTTTTGTGGTTTTTTCCCTGTTTGTCTATCTGGCAGGGGATGCGGGGCTGGGTGGCTCTCACCCACCATGCCCAGCACACGGTGCATCTCCTGCCTCCACGACAACATTTGATCCCTGGGGCCAAAAAATTCACGAACCCACAGAGGGGGCAGGAGAGGAGAGGGAGGAACATGCGGGAAGATGATGGCATCGATGCTGCTGAGGGTAATGGTATGGAAAAAAAAAATGAAAGATGATCTGTAGGGAGGAGCTCAATGTGGCAAAATGTGCCCTGGTTGGGGTGACCACGCTGGGTCGCGGCACCCATGGGTGCTCTGGGGCTCCCATCCGCGCTGTGGCCATTTGCAGAGCCCAAGTGCAGGAGGCGTAGAGCCCCTTGGGGAAAAGCAAAGGGCAAAGCCTGGGGCTGTTCTCCTGCTTTGGCGTGTCTTGTTTTCAGCCACCTTCGCCAGGCAGCTGCTTTGCTGCCCCGGCTGGGGTCTGCTGCCTGCACCGAGCCCTCTTCGTCCTCGGCTGGCTGCAGCTCCTGTCGGCACCGTGCAAGGCCGGACGTTGCTTATCCCCTATCCCTGCTCTGCTCCTGCCTCTCTTCAGGAATGGGGCAGATGGGGACCGTCCCCAGCAGGATCCAAGCTGGTCCCCGCTATCCCAGGCTGGGTGCTTCCAGTAGCACTGGGCTGTGGTGGGTCCTTCTCTGAACAGCAGGTTGGTGGATTTTAGGGCCGTCTCACCCCGGATCTGGTGACCGCTGGATGACTGCCCTAGCGAAGGGCAATGCTGCTCCCTGCAGCACATGCAGGGCATCGGCTTGGGAGCCTCGACCCGCTCCAGAAACGTTTGCAGCCCAGATGCAAGGAGGAGGAAGCTGAGGAGATGCCACCAAGCTCCATGGCAGGGCTGGTCCCACCTCACCTGGGCATCTCAATGTGCCACCAGCTCTGCCTGTGAGCAGGGACCTGCCCGCAGATGGGGCCAGGTGGCTGTGGAGCAGGAGGGGACGCTCGTCCCCTTCCTTTGGGGAGGGAGGATAAACTGGGGAGAAGAACATGGAAAGATCAAAAAAATGGAGTCAGACTCCATTCCCTCTCATTCTTTTGGGGTGAATTTGATTGGTCCCAGGAGCTTCAGCGCCATGCATTTTGGAATAGTTCCAGCCAATCAGAAGGCGGCTCATGATTTCAGTATCTTTAAAAACCAACCAATCAGGAGCTCTCACTGGTTGGGCTTCAAGATCTTGAGGTATCAGCTTTTCTTTCAGAAAAAAAATCAACTAACGTAGACGAACAGACAACGTCATCTTTTGCTTCACGTTATCTTAGAAGAAGAAGAAAGCGACTATGCAAAATACTCTTCGGAGACAACTCTTAAAAAAATAAAAGCTTGGTCGGAAAATATGTCTGAATCTCTAACTGTGAGGAGTGAAGGACCAGACGGCAAAATGGCTCGTTGGCTGGTGGAGAGATGGAGACAACGGAGGGTGGATTTATCTGCTGACAGCGACGAGGAGCACACCACAAGACTTAGATTGCCTCCACGTAGTTGGCGGGGTAGAGACCTAGCTGCCCGTTGTCCAAGCGCCCTTTGCACCATCCTTGCTCATCTTCTTCACCGAGTTTGGTTAGTTCATCACCTGGAGAGGAAGGTGGGAAGGGGAGAGCTCATTGCAGGTGTTGGAGCCTCTTCTGTCCTCTCATTTCTCCCCTGGATGGAGCTGCTGGGGGTTTCTAGGACTGATCCTGAGCATGCAGGTTTGTAGGGTAGAAAGGCAAGGGGTGACCCATGAGACTTCACATGTCCCATCCCACCATCTGTCTGGTCCCACCCATGTTTGGGCTCAGCTGGTGCCTTCTGCTTTCTGCCAGTTCAACATTTTGAAGGGCTGGGTTAACCCAGAAATTATTTGAAGGATTTTACACTAAAAAGCAGAGTAATGTGGGACCCGAAGCCCTAGCAGCCGAGCCCCAGCCCACCCGGCATCAGTGATGGACCATACCTGCTTTGAAGCTGAGCTCGTCCTGCTCTTGCCCGTCGTAGTCGTACAGAGCCCGCACCCGCACGCCCTTCCCTGCTGAGTCCTCATCGAAGGGGTTGGTGCCACCGTTGGCCTCGCTGGTGTTGAAGGAGTTGCTGCCTTCATCGTCGGACCACTCGGCGCTGTAGGTTTGCCCGCGGTCATGGCTGCTCACGCTGGGGTTGACGGGGGGAAGAAGGGAGAGGGGCTGTGAAAGCTGGTGGGGGGATGGCAGGGTGGTAGGCACCGTGTGCCGCCGGCATCTGGGAGGACGCTCCGGCTTTCCTGAGGTTACAGGGGAGCGGGGGCTTCAGTGAGCAGGACCCCCAGCTAATGACATGTCCAGCAAGACATGGAGGGAGGACAGAAAAGAGTGGTGGCTGTCACCGAGGACACCCTGTGTCTGCTTTGGTGTCCCCACAGCACTGGCAATATTTGCACAGGCAAATGCTGTGCCTTCCCTGTGGCATCTCCGCTCCCTGCTGGCCCTCACCTCCCGCGCTCGCCTGCCGACACTCCCGTCTCGCCCGTGCTGCTGGTGTTGGTCAGGGTCACCCCCTCGCCCTTCTTCTGCTTCTCTTTCCGCGTTATCGTGTGCGTCAGGTCCGGATTCCACTCCTGAAGAACAAAGCAACCAGCCCCTGAGTGCCTGGCCACCCCACGGGGCTGCCAGCACCCCAGCCGGGGTGCCCAGCCTCACCTCGAACTGGGGCCAGTTCATGGCCATCCCGGGGCCGCTGGTGCTGCGGAACCACCGGAGATCCTCCTGTGCATCTGAGAGGCGGATAGTCTGCTCCAGCTCCCGGTAGACGTTGGCATAGCTGCAGAGAGAGACACGGGTCAGTGTGCTGCGGGTCAGGGTGGACACCGGCGGGGTGGGACAGGGTGGAACGGGGACATGCCCAGGTTGTGTCACCTCCTACGAGGCACTGGGGGGCGCCAGGTTCCTGCACAGCCCTGTGCCACTCTGGTACCTCTTAGTGACCATCTTGTTGGCCAAAAACCCCCCTCCCTTGTAGTGCAGCGTTAGCCTGGAAGCACCCAGTCCCTCCAGGGCTTAGTTTGCTTTCCAGGCAGCATGAGGAGACCTTGCATGGATGCTTTCTGTCAGGCCAGCACAGGAGGCACCCACCTGCTGCTCTCGGCCAGGTTCAAGTGCCTCTTGATGTCCAGGAGCACTTCCTTAAGGAAGTTGAGCCTCTTCTCCTCAAACTGCTGGCACTGCTCGAAGACCTGCTCCATGCTCTCAATGTACTGCGGGGTGCACTTGTTCAGCTCGTCCAGCACCTTCTCATACTTCTCCTGAGTCTGCAAAGGTGCAGGAGGGTACCTTGATTATACCTTGAACACCTCAGAGTGTTTCTGGGTGCTGAGAGGTTCTGGCTTGTGGGCCACCACGCTGGGGAGCCCAGATTGTGGGTGTCTTGTTGCCAGAGAGATTTTGCACCAATAAGAGGGGTAAATCCCTGCCCTGCTCACACTCCCCCAAGCTCTGCCTGCAAGTCCTCACCCTTCTACAGGAGCGTAGGGATGGGAAAAATGGGAATGAATGGTGGGGAGAATGGGGTGGTGGCCATTTCCACTGGTTTTCCCTGCCTGATGCCTCGTGAGCCCAGAAGCAGGCAGCGGCTTGCACCTTTTGCACGTCTTGCTTGCACTTTTCTACTTTGTCCTGGAGCTTCTTCTGCTGCTCAGGGGTGTTGGACTGCTCTGCCTTACTGTTGGCTTCCCGGGTCATTGCCAGCTTCTCCTCCTTGCATGCCAGGTGGTAAGCTTTCTTGGCTGTCTCCAGCTGTGGAGAGGACAGAGAAGGGACATCAGAGCAGCAGTCACAGCCCCCTGTCCCTCCATCTGCCTGCAGGGATGTGCCACCCAGCTCTCCAAGCCTGAACTGGGCACCCAGAGCTAGAGCTGGGAGACGGCATGGGTCCCCCAGGACACACTGTGCTTCTCGTCTCACCTCCTTGAGCTTCTTGGCCCAGGGCTTCTGGGCTTTCCGGAAGCCATCCTCAGCCTCCTTGGCCTCCTTGAAGCCTCCCATGATCTGCTTGTGGTAGGCGTCCTTCTGCCAGTTCTTCACCTTCTCGAAGTCATCGTTCAGCAGACTGTTCTTCACGTCCTGGTGCAGCTCGCTCACCTTGTCTGCCTCCGTCATGATGGCACCCCACGCCTTCTCCAGGCTGCCGTACTGGGGACCTGGGGGGCAGAGGGGACAGCTGAGTGTCACTCCACAGCCCTTACCCCCTCCACCTCTATCAGGTGAAGTTGTGATGGTACATGGAGACCCATGGGACCCAGGTGTCCTGGGGGGACCCTCCCCCTGGGGAAGTCATGGTACCTTTCTCGATGAGCTGCCTCCACCGCTTGGACCAGTCAGTGAGCTGCTGGGCATAGGACTTCTCGATCTTTGCCCTCTCGTGCACGCAGTTCATGAGGTCATTGCAGAGCCGGTGCCCATCGTCAATCCTCTTCACCGTGCGCTTGTAGTTCCCCACCTGGGAGGGGGATGGGGACGGGGACAAGCAGGCATGGGAGCTGCGTCTGGGCTGCCCAGCTCAGCCCCATCTAGCCTGAGGTGGGGACCGGGGGGGCACTGGGCACTTTAAGGGTGCAGGCATGGAGCTTTTGCTTTGGGTCTGCTCAAACCCAGCTTCTTTTGGTCCCCCCATCGCTCTGTGCCCCTTGGGGCCAGCCGAGGTGGAGACCTCCAGCAGAGCCGGCTGGGACAGCTGTGCCACCGTGGCAGGGATGCCCGCAGGCAGGGCTTGCTATGGGAGGCGAGGGCAGCACTGTGTCCCCCCCCCCAGACCAGGGGACACCCTGGGATGCAGTGACGGTGGCAGGGGCCCCCCGGGAGGAGAGGACGGCTGGGACTCACCTCCCAGAAGCTGTCAGTTGTTTCCTCCGCGGCTGCTGCCGACTCGTCGTAGGAACCCGACATGGCTCCCGGCACTGCCTCGGGCGTCAGTGCGGGCACTGGGTGGCTCTCGGGCGAACACCAGCCTCATGCACTGAGGGGAGAAGATGGGGGAGTCATGGGGGGGGATGAACAGGGGACCCCCATCCCTCCTGCCCGCAGCACCACGGGATGAGTGTCCGGCTGCAGTGGATGGGGACAAGGATGGGGATGGTGCCCATTCCAGCTCCAGACCCATGGACCCCTCCAGTGCCCGCCATGTGCCACCCCAAGGTGCCATCCAAACCCTGCCAAAGCCAGCTGAGCTGGGAGGGAGAATCGTGGGGAGCAGCACGGCAGGGAGCTCACCGGCTGGGGGCCGGAGCTCCCCGGCTGGGGGCCTGGCTCGGCACCGTGTGTCCCCGGGGAGCCGTGGGGGGAGGGACCATGGCGGGGCTGGGGGGATGATGCGCTGCCTGAAGAAATTCTCGTCCTGATATTCCACCCTAATCCTTCCTGATCTTCAGAAAAACGGCATCCCCGGAGCATCACATGGCCCTGCTGCACGGCTTAACCCTTTGATGCTTTGCCGAGAGCCGTGGCTGGGGATGGGGGCTGGTGGGTGGTATTGAATGGGGATGGAGAGGAGCCCACGGTCGCCATGAGCATCTTCATCATCCCCATCCTGCCCCGGCTCCGGTCAGTGCTGCCATGGGGAAGTGCAGGGCTTGTCCTGCATGGCATCTGCCACTGAGATGGGGACAAAGTGGCCGTGAACTGCCCAGTTTCCTCCTGCCACATCTACAAAAGGGCTGTGGGAGTGGGATGTGGCTGTGATACCCCATGCACCATCACTTCTCCCAGGGAGATGGTGCAGGCAGCGGGAGACCTGGCTACCTACATCCCACCCTGCATCCGGGAGAGGGCGATGTGGTGGGAGGGCAGGGATGGGTGGCACGGGGACCTGGTGCCCCAGTGCCCACCTATGGGGACCAGTTCGTGGGTGCCCACAATCTCCAGCTGTGCACACAGCTGGCTGCGAGGAGCCCATGGGCTGGGATGGTGCATGGGCTCAGGAGGACGGGGGGCCGAAATGGTTACTGGAGCATGGCGCAGGGTTCGCCGTGCTGGAACTAACAGGGCCTGGCAGGGATTTAGTGATATAACCAGGGAGGCACCAATCCCTGCCGCCCTCCCTAGCCGGTTAAAAATAAACGCGTGACTGTCCCTTGCTCAGCTGCCGAGTCACAGATGGATGGGGGGACCGCGGCGGTGCACAGCGCAGCCAGCACCGTCCTCCCGCAGCCAGCAGCACGCGGTGCTCACGCCTGCCTGGCACCCATGGCACGACCACTGCCCTCCCCACCTGTGAAAGTGCCCGACCCAAATGCCCATGGGCTGCCCTGGTGCACCCGCAGCAGTAGCAGAGCACCTGGGCGGCACAACCCCCAGGGGACCCTGCAGGGTGCCATGTGTGGCTGTCCCCTCTGCAAGCCCTGGGCATGGCGCAGTGCCCAGTGCCGGGGTCTTTGCTTGTGCCTCCGGGCTCTGGCTCTTTGTTTTGTCTCAGAGGGCAAGGGCATCCTTGGGGTGATGGCCCCAGCCCTGCCCAAGGCAGGGACGCTGGGGAGGGAGCACACTCATGGCCGGAGGTATCCTGGCACCCACGGGCACATGAGCTGGCTCCAGCCATCCCCACCAGCAGCCAAGGCCGTGGGGCACTGCAGGACGTGGCTGCCGCAGCTCCCGCTCCTCACCATTACCTGGTCTGAGCTGCAGCCTGGGGATTATTTTTGGCTCTGCATCACTTCCCAGCTAATGCCGCCGTCTTGTTGCCACTCTCCTGCCACGCACCTGCACGCACGACCATCCTCACATGCCCATGCAGGGGCCAGCCCCGCGCCCGCCACCCCGCGCCCGCCAGTGCAGCCCATCGCTTCGCATCAAGGTGGCTGGCGGTGATGCCTGGCACCCGCAGTGCCGGCAGCCGAGCCGCGGCATGGCGAGCTGCCAGCCCCAGCCACGCGCTGCCGCTTGGGCACCCTCAGCTGAGGGGTCTCTGCTTCACCCCTGCCCCCGGCCACGCGTTTCCACGAAGCTGCTGGAGAGAAGGCGCAGAGCGTTTGGCATCGAGTCATGGTGAAGTTTGTCCCAGCTCCGGCCCCTGCGCGCCCTTGGCCTCCTCCTGCAGCAGCCACCCCCCTGCATCTCTCTCCCCACCAGCCGCTGAGCACTGTTGCAGCTCATCTCACCCACCAGACAGCTCCTGCTGCTGCCAACATTGCAGGAGGGTCTCTGTCCTCCGTGGGGGCCGGGGACACGGGCACCGATCCTGCACAGGCAGGAGGCTGCTGTAATGCAGAGAGCCGGCACTGCCGACACTGCGGGCACAGGCAGCTGCCTGTACTCCCACACCCGGCAGCCCTCGCCGGCAGTGCCCTGTCCCCAAGCAGGCAGAGACAGCCCCGTTTTGCTGTCCCCTGCCTCTGGCAGAAGGGCTGCAGAGCTTTGGGCCAGCGCTGCTCCAGCATCCACACCGCCCGCCTGCCTCCCTGCCAAGGCTCCCCAGGGCCTGGGAAGGGCGAGAGGGACAAGCCAGGTATCCTGGGGTGGCCAGCTGGGTCCCTGACTCTCCCCGCTCCCTTTGCCTTCGCTGTAACACTGCCATGAAACGTGCAACCCCCCGGTGCAGCGGTCCCTCGGGGTGTGCTGTTGGATTGGGGGTGCCCCATCCTGGGCTCTGGGGTCCCCGGTGAGGTTCCAGCCATCAGCCCCGGCGACAAGCTGCATCTGGGCGGCAGGTTGCTCTGCCTGCAGGTTTTTTGGTTGCCCTGGCCCCAGCATCTCTGCTGCAGCCAAAAAGCAGGAGATGGGAATGTGATACGGGGAACGGGCAGCTGCCTGCATCCTGCCTGCTTGCACATCGGCTGAGCCCAGTGGGGACCAGGGGCCAGGAGGGGCTGCAGAGCCTCCCGGTGCCGGTTCTCCTGCCGCAAAGAGCCCTTTGCCAAGGCAGGATGGTGGCGGATGCACTGCAAGGAGGGGAGCAGAGCAAGCCTGTGTCCCTGTCCTTGTCCCTGTCGCCATCCTGCCCTGGGGCAGGGGGTTCGGAGAGGGCCGGGTGCGAGACCTGCTGCGGGAGCGGGTGCTAACGGGGCCAGGAGGGCAGTCAGCGACTAATTATTGGTGAAAGCACGCAGGGAAGGGGGAAGCCACGGTGGCAGCTGCACTCAATCAGCAGGAATCAGAACAAATTGGGAGCTCCCCGACACCAACCCTGAGCACAAACCAATGCAACGTACGACATTTCCCTGGCGCAAACCCCTTCTGCAGCCGCAGTATCTCGACACGGAGCCACAGCCCAGCCCGGCTGGTGCTGCTCAAGCTGAGGGCACCGGGGACCCTCGCTTGCCGGAGCATGTGAGTTGGGGACGGGACGGTAATTTGCTGCATGCTGTTGCCTTATTGTTACCCGGGGGCTCCCGGCAGTAAAGCCGAAGCTCAGCAACTGGAAAGGACCCAATGGTCTGAGCCGGTTTTATTGCAATTAAACACCGGGACCAACCTGCCCTGTCAAATCAAACCATCCATGGGGCCACAATGTGAAATAGCTGCTATGTTTTGGTTTCTTTTGTAAGCACACGAGGCCAGGGATGAGTGCAGGGGTTTAGGGGGAGGGAGTCAGGCTGGGGTTGGGGTTTTTGGCCATGGGGAAGGTCATTTGCACTCCCTTATATTGGCACAGGGCTGGTCAAGGGTCTATCAGGGGGTGCAGCACCAAATGCCACCGCGATGCACTACTGCTATCACCACAGGAAAACCACTCATGGCAAAGACAAATGGACTAGAAACGGCCGAGGAAGCCCAGGGGAGCCGGGCAAGCAGCATCTCTCACCGCACCGCAGCAGCTCCAGGGCTGCCGTGCTGCTGCATCGGCCACCGGCAGTACCCAACCTCAGCACCACATCCACCACAGGCACCAATGCCCATGTACTGCTCCCGATATGGCCAAGTTTCGGGGGGGGATGGGGGGGTGGTGAGATGCACCCGGCAGGATGGCAGGTCCTCAGGCAAAGCCGGTGACGCCGATGTTCTTCACAAGAGGCTTTGCAGCTGCAGGAGCTGCCGTCTGGTTTGCTGCTCAGCTTTGACCCGGTTGGGTGGCCGTGGGTCTCCCACCGGCGCAGGGCTGATCCCTGTAAATCCACGGGGCTGCAGCAAGGAAACGCTCCCATGGGGCTGGTGAGGGTCGCAGCTCCGGGAGTAAGGGGTGTGCAGAGTGGTTTGGCTGTGGCGTGGCCGAACCGTCCCCCCTCTCTGGAGCCGATGTGGACCTTGTGAGGAAATGGTTAAGTGGGTGCTGCTGATTCACGCTGGCAGACAGCTCTGCAGCGAGGAGGCAGGATTGGAGCTGGGCCTCGGGGCCGAGCAGCCTGAACACGCATGCATCCTCCCCCTTCATTATCGCATCCTCCCCTCTCCTTATCAAACCGAGCCCAAGGCCAGGCAGGAGGTGAGCCTGGACCCTTCCCAAGCTGCCGGCTCCATGCAAGCAGGCTGCAAACAGCTGGTGTCAGGGCCCCATCCTGCATCCCCTGGCTGCAGCACGAGTAGAGTTGGAGCACCGGGGCAAAGAGCCGAACTGTGGCCAGACGTGGAGGGGATGTGGAAGGGACATCTGTTCCCTGCACACCGGGTGCTTCTCCATGGGATTCGGGCCAGGGCAGCACCGTGAGGCTGGCTTGGACCAGGTGCACGTGGTTGCTCAAGCAGTGCACGAGGTGGCTGCGAGGGCAGCAGGTCCCTGGAGGTGGCACGTGGGTAGTGATGGGAAACACCTGCTGGGAGCCGCTTTTCCAATTAATCCCGTGCGGGATGCACCTGTGGCAGCCACCTTGCTTCAATTACTCATCTGCATCGACTAGGGGGGGGTCCGAGGACTGGGGGAGTCTGTCTGCCACAGGGACTCACTGGACCCCACTGGGTCAGGGCTTGGAGGCTCCTCAAAACCGGAGCGTTTCCAAAGGAGGTTCAGTGATCCAGGAACACTACCGGGAGCCGCATGTCCCGCATGCAGACGGGAGGATGCCTACCTTGCTGGCCAGTGGGCCGTAGGTGCTGCCAGGTTGCAGCAGTCGGGGCAGACGTGTTTGCTCCAAGCCCTGGCAGCAAAGGGCTTTGCATTTTGCGTGCGCCCTGCAGAAACCTCCACCTTCCTCCTACGCTCCCCAAAGTTACCCTGCTCAGATCGCAGGACACCCGTCAAAGTCTTCTAGGGATTTTAACAGCCTTATGCAAAGATTTTGGGGAAATATGCAAGGCATTTGCAGATAACGCAAGTGTTTCTCTCCAGGGGAGCTTGCTGCCTGGCTCAGGTACAGCAGATGTGCCAGGAATGTGGACAGGCACCACAGCGGGATGCAGCGGCAGGATTGTCGACCCCATGCATGTGCTCAGGCCTGGGGAAGGGAGACGGGGCTGAGCCTCAGCTTGTGGGCTTTCGACTTGCCCTCCAGCTCTGCAGCTTTTCTCCGCCTGCCGCCTGAGCTTGCCACTGTAAACAAGGATGCTCGGACTCTCGAGCAGGGATTTTTGTGGTCCCAGGAGCAGCATTTAGGCAGAAATCCAAATATGAGGTTTGCAATTATACCGAGAAGTAGCAAATGATGGTGGTGGAAGGTACAGCGGTGCCATCCCCTCGCTTCTGCATCAGGGAGGGGGGAAACCAGAGCGGCATGCGCTGACAGCTGGGGGGTCCTGTTCCCTGCACCTCAGCGGGATGGACACGGGGCTGGTGGGAGCAGGGCGATGGGGACGGGCAGTGGGATTTTAGCTGTCTGTGCTGGGGGAAGGAGACTTGGAGCCAGAGGGTGCTCAGAGGGGGGGTAGGAAAGCAGGAGGATGGTGGCAGGGGGAGCAAGGGGGAAGCCGGGGTGAGAACGGGCAAAGGAAGGGCTTCAGTGGTGGGGTGAGGTGCACAGCTGGGCAGGGGGACAGCAC
>VYXH01006311.1:44881-79106 GCA_013397275.1 Burhinus bistriatus | reverse complement strand
CCCCCTTTCTTTATTTTTCTCCGCTAAACGTGAGAAAAATGCCCCGAATGAAACGCTCGTGGGGTGGTGGAACAGTCTGGTAAGGAGTGTTGTGGCACGGGATGGGATTTGGCAGTTGAGGGGACCGACCACGCTGGCAGAACTTCAGTCCAGCACATCATATGAGATGGCGAGAGGAAACCCGACCTTGGATTTATAAAAAGAAACTGGGATAAAAGGGGACTGATGGAGCGCCAGAAGTTGCTGTCCAGAGAGGCTTGGGAGGAAGTGGGAATTAAAGGTAGATTGGTTCGTTTAAGAACGGCTGTGTTGCTAAGTGGTTGTATTGTCCGTGAAGTTAAAAAGAGCAGCTTTACTCACATGTGCAATTTTTCCACTCTTCTTGTTTAATATCTCCTTAACAGGGCTTGGGGTACTCGGGACAAGCTAGGCTGCAGGTCTCTTTTTGCTTCTTCTGGAGTCAGGCATACTTCATTTCATTTACTGGTTCCTGAGTGACTGTGCTAAAGTCTTTGTTCTCCTGATTATCATATTTGTAGCTACAGGAAATCAGAAGGGAATGCAGACAGTTCACTGGAGGAAAGTAAATTAGCGTACTGTTCAGTTATTATTTAACGTGGTGAAGGAGGCTTGACAAACCCTTTGTAGCTGTGCTGTCATGGTGAAGAGTGTTAGCATTTCAAGCGTAAATGGTCTGAAATGAAAACAGTATGTTTTGGTGAAGCGTTCATCGTAGCTGGTCCTTCCCACTGACTTTCAGGAAATTTATGGTACTTTGAACTAACTATGAAGAAGAACATAATAGTGTTGTGTAATGATACTGGGGCTAATCAGCATGAGTGGTTGAAGGTATATCCGAGTTTCCTGATGCGATTTTACACAATTTGTGAGGCAAGTGTGGCAATTCTTCTCAAGAGTTAGATGCTCGACCATGTTTGATTACACTATGGTTGAAGGTAGAAATGGAATTTCAACAGCTACCTGATGCAGTCAGCTTTTGACTGGTTGTTAGTTTTTGTTTTACAATGCCTCTGTTTGCAGTGTCATACGGGCTCCAGCTTACCCCATGGCGGTGGTCTGTTGGGTCTTCTGGCCGGTGGGAATTGACGTCCTAACCTCTTACAGTGTTGGTGACACAAAGATTTGTTAACATGGCAGTTCCACAATACTGGCCCGAGATGGTTGAAGAAGGAAAAGTAAACTCGTTCCGAAGGCATGCGAACTTGTGACAAATTTCTTTCAGTGTAGGTTAAGCTGGTTAGGTTTGTTTAAGGTTGAGTTTTAAAGCCATTTTTATGTCAAAGTTGTGTCTGTGTTGTGGCTTGCAACAACTTTCAGTGGATTGAAAGTCTCATTTAATTTAAACTGGTACAATTTCAGGCTTTAGTTTCTAGGTAAGACCTGGAGTAGAAAAATCTGTTGCCAGTTTCCAAGGCAGGAGCTGAGGTAGCTGTCTCCCTGTGCTAATTGTGCCTTGTCATTTCCATGGGTCTGTTAACAAAGACTGCAAGTGAAGTTCTGGAAAACATTTTGTGTATCAGGGCAATAGAGATTCTCACGTGAGTGTCGCTTTCACACTTGGGCTTTGGTCACTGTTAGTGTTTGGCCTTGTCTCTGATCTCCTCAGTAAACTCAGGTGGTCTGTCGTACTGTTCTGTGACACATTAAGGAGCATTGATTGCTTTGTAAATGATACAGCATGGGATGTAGATTGATTTCCTCAAGTAAGTGCATGTGTGTGCTTTTTTGGAAGGGAGCCACAGAAATAGTGAAGCAATGAATTACAGTTTTGGTTTATTTTGAATTGGCCTGCTGACGACATCACGCAGCCTTTCAAACACCATATTTATTTATGGTATCTCTGTATTTAATGCAGAGCTGAAACTGCATCCTGTGTTCTCATCTGTTACATACCTACTGCAGTAGCTGGTCATGAAATGGACTTTTTCAACAAATGCATTTAGGAAAGTTATTATCAAGTCACACCATACTAAACACATGCACACCAGAATGGACTTCTTTCACAGGTACTGCTCTTGATCTTAGTCAAACCTAGAAGCCGTTTAAATTATGCTTATATTGATTATTGAAATCAATAAGCAGGAAACCTTGATTTTTATTAATTAGTCTGTCTAGTTATTTCTTAGGTTAATTCTCATTTGTTGGCATTTATTTAAACTTTAATTTGAGAGATGTCTACTTGTCTGATTGTACTGCTACTTGCACTTTTTGATAACAAGAAAGGTGTTATCTGTACGCATTTAATTAGTTTAACATGTCTGTGAAAGATTTCTCCAAGAGAAAGAAAAACAAGAATAACACTTTTTTTTTTTTTTGTGCTACTGACATATTTTGTTATTGATTACTTCTATTTAAATGGAAAGTGAGATCTATTTAAAAGGCCCCTCCAGGGAGGGGAAAAAAACCCAGAACCAAAGTATGTTAGTTAAAGATCTATTAAAAGCTTACTTTTAAGAAGAAAAGGGGGCGGGGGGGGAAGCATGTGTTTTGAGAAATAATTTAAACTTGCTGTATTAAAGTATTATTATTTTTTTTCTAAGACTGGCTGTTTCTGGTTACTGTTTCTTTTAAGCGCTTAAGAAACAGTAGATCTTAGCTCTCACATTTCTTCTTCGTTTCCTGCTATGGATTTAAAAAAACAAGTTTTCTCCCTTTTTGAACCCCTAATTAGTTCCTGAATTAAACAATGAACAAATAGAAATAAGAAAAATTCTGTTTACGCTTATGGAGGAGGCTACTTTTTTTCTTTTTAGGTGTTTCCCCCACACACTCTTCAGTTCATTGATTTAATTGTCTTTAAAATCTTAGCCATCAATGGAGATTGCCAAAACAGCATGTCTTTGGTTAGGCATTAAATTTGCAAATAAAGAGTCTTAACATAATAATACTTAATGTTTCTTTTTTAGTTTTTAAGTAATTTTTTTTCCTTATGCTACTGAGGATCGCACATTTTCTCTGTATTACATTTGGAAGCTACTACTTTTGGATGTGAAAGAAGCTCTGGAACGTTTTTGGAAGACCAAATGTTGGCTGAAAGGATGTCTTTGTTACGTATTGCTTTAAAAAGCAGTACAGGGAGAATTCATTTAACCATGAATCTCAAATGGAGCAAAAAATATATTTCTTAATTGGGCTGTGTGGAAAAAAATCTTGATCTGTGTTGTTTCCCAAACAGTAAGCCACCGCAGTGATGTCTCTTTGGGCAGGAGGGAGAACAGGGGAATCAACAGGATTAATTTAAAGAGAGTGTGAACAGACTTCAAAGGACCTTTCAGCAACTGAACACCAGGACTCTTGCTATTTTCATCTTTTCAAATATCCCTTGATATTTGCTGTTTCTGCAAAAGTGAGGAAGGAGAGCGTGCAGATCAAGAGATCTCAAGTCTTATGTTATCTCTGAAATCACTCATTTTATTGCCTGTGATGTCAGTGCCTCTCAATATTGCTATTATGGTGTTATTTTTAAATAACACAAGTATTTTTTGTGTAGACCAGCTGTTTCAATGAGGAAATGTTCCAGAAAATTTCACTAATGTCTTACTATTGGGAAGCAGATGGAAGCCTGCTCAATGGCAGCATCTCTGTGTTATATTTCAACAGAAATAAAAAGGGAACCGTTTGGCTTTAAGTCTCGCACTGGTGTAGCTACAGGTTTAAGCATGCCTGCATTGTATCTGGTGAAAGGACAAGCTGCTCATTAACAACTGGTATTTTTAAAGACTTTTTGAAGGAAATGCTTTGGGAAGAATAGGATCCAGGATTGGTCATCTTTTCTTAATTGTGAATGAAGTCTAAATTGAGATGAGAAAACAGAACTTTCACACAGCGTCTGGTAAGCGCCCTGGCCCTGCTGCTCTATGAGTGTGCCAAGCCAATACGGTCACCAAAAGCTACATTTATGTAGCCCCACAACAGCCTCAGTTGGGAAAGTAATTTGAATGCAAACTAACCTTTTTCTTCTTGCTTCTCCTGGGTCAGTTTTAAACCAAGCTACGATGTAATACAGCAGTTCTCAAATTTTAACTGTAGACTATGTTGATGGTCACACAGTGTTCCTGGGCCATCCTTTGTGCGTTTGCTTCAATATAAAAATAATAATAGCTAAAAACACTTGGAGTACTTCACAGTTGGGACGCAAAGGGAGCCCAGCATCGTATGATCATTGTACTTTCCATGGAATATAGTCTCAGAACTTCTGTTCCAGTGGCCCCGCTTGACTCTGTACGTTCCCTTCGGCTATATAAAAGGGTTGTGGTTGAAACCAAGTAAAGTTATCCCTGCCTGTTGCTAACACATTACTACATCTCCAGTAGGATATAGGCCAGTTTAGAAACAGTTCTCTTGCTTGTGCTTCTCCTGTCCCTCGCCACTGTGCTCATAGCTAGTTTTTTCCAAGAGCAAGAGTACAAACCTGTGCAAAACCTAGCTTTCATCTTAAAAAGTGTTTTCTAGCCTTTTCACAAAGGCAGCTTTCATAAATGATTTTACAAGCAATTCCATGGTCTCTTGTACTTTTCCCAAACTACAAAAGAATGAAAATTGTTAAATTTTCACTTAATTTACTGGAAGCTCTGTAAGCTGTTGTGAAACTGAAGAGTTGAGTCAGTTTTGTTCTGCTGCAACTGGGAGGAAAGTGATGAATATGGGAAGAGGGAGAGGGTGTACTCCACCCCAAGGTTTGTTGAGAAGGACCCAACAGCGGTGGCTGCTGTCTCTTCTCCTCTGCATAACACTTTGCGGAAATCCATTTATTGCCTGACCAGAGCCGGTAGCTGTTTTTCCTGCCTTTCTCTCCTCACTCGTTGTGTCCCCTCTCCCCCTTTTTTTAAACTCGTGATCAGTTCCCTCACTTGGTTCATCTCAACACCCTTCAGACAAGCTACCAAAGCACAGAGGCAGGTACAGGCAGTTGGGGGGTGTGCCCAGCTGGGACTGCTGGCAGAGGACCTAATCTTTCCGTGGATGGTCTCTCTTTCCCTTCTCAGTCAAATAAAAATGTTCATGTGCCTTGGATTTTAGCATTAGTTTTTGAAATAGGGAAAATTACCCTGGTTTGCATACCTCTGCAATGGGGTCACCCAGAAAAATTGGATAGAGCAAAATTAAGAAACTCTCAGTTTTACCTCATGAATAGTAAACATCAGTGTTCAGATGCTGTGTATAATATCCAGAAACTGGGAAGCAGGTTATCAGTTTCTTTAAACGGTAGTTCTCTTTCAGTTTAACTGGGTGGGAGACTGGCTACCCCGACTAGTCAAGGATCTTTCAAATTTTCTGCGTATTTATATCAGAATTTGTTTCTCTGTAGCTGTCTTTGTTGTGCAGTGGATAATGCACAGTAACTCTTTGTTCTCAGAAATTTCACGTTAACATGTGAAGTTCAGAGGGATTCAATTACCTACTGGGTAGATTTTTTTTAAGATGCTTCAGATGGTTTGAATGTTATTTTCATTCTTATTGACTTGGGTGGTTACTTTTTCTTGTGTAAATAACATATATAGATATTATGCATAGAATTAACGACTGATATTTGAAAAGCTTCTCAAGAGTTTTCATGGCTGTAGGGTTTTTGCATGCTTTATTTTATGAATAGGACTTGTTAATCAAAACAGTAAGTGTATACATATGCAGCTGCTGACATCCAGAGTCATTTGGTCTGTGTACAAAGACCAAAATACTCCCTTCATTTCTTTTTTTTTTTTTTTTTTTTTTTTTTTTTTTTTTTTTTTTTTTTTTTTTTTTTTTTTTTTTTCCCCCCCCTCCTTAGAGGAAAAAAAAAAGGCAGTTTAAAAGCTAGCATTCCTTCTAGAAAAAGTCTGCCTGGACGAGTTGTGTAAGTACTGAGTGGTCAACAAACTGGTTTTGACAGGCAGAAATGGGTTATCGGGTTTGGGGTCTTTCCCTGAGAGTGCCTCCTTATCAACCCTCCGCTTCTGAAACAAGCGGCTGCTGGTTCAGGCTTTTCAGCTGTTTTCTCTGTCCTGTCCCTGCTGTGAAAGGCATGTTGCAGATAATTTTTGTGGTTATCTAAAACATAATTTTGATGGAGGGAGAGGACTCCGGATTGTGGTGGTCTTCAGTAAGAGGAAGCAGTCACTCTAAAGTCACAAGAAAATTGCAGTAATGTCCTGGTTTCAGGTAGCAGTAATATGACCCTTGGTATTTTGAAGCCACTGTAGCAGTGCAGTATGTGGTGATTTATTATTGTTATTCTAAGAAGCAGCCTAAAAACCAACAGGATTTTCTTTATGTTTTGCTCTATGGTTATAGTACTGTAGGTGCGATCCAAATGCTTGAAATGACTTGAACTTCTTCCAGTTCACCTCTTACTCCCTTTTCAAGCCTTGTGCCTTACTTTTGTCAAGCTCTGTAGCACGAATACTTTCCCCTTCTAGCTTTCTGCCATTAATTTCCTGCCTCCAGTTTCTAGGTACCGCGTTGTAGGTGAAATTGCAGTATGTCACGGAGCAAGGTGCAAGTGTGTGTGCAAAAATAACACGTGTCTAAGGAAATGTGTACTGCTGAGGAACAGTGAGGACATGCTGTTATGGTCAGGAGAGGGTTTTTCTGTGGCTTGCTGTTGAGGTTGTGTGTATTCTTGTCTTAGCTAAAGACATTGTCATGTTTAAAGCCAGCTGTAGCCTTGCTGACCACAGGCTGTACTTGAAACTACTATGTGCTAACTTCGTAACGTGCCCTGAATAGCAAGAGGGTGGGAGAAGCCCTCCTGTAAGCCTTGGCGTATGTGTTTAGACCATCCTGCGTTAGTAGTTTGGCAAAATGCATGTTTTGTCATAGTGTAATTGAGGCTGTGTTTCTGCCAGCTAAATTAGATTAATTTTTGCATGGCTTTGCTAACTATAAGTGTCTTTCTTCCCCTCGTGCTCCTCTTGAGCTCCATTCGTCGGCGTATGCTGTTGTTAGTGTTTAAAGGTGGCTTGATGTGGTCAAACTGAGGTCCCAGTTTTGTCAGATATAAAAGCATTAAGTACAGTAACGATAATATGTTGGGATTGTGAGAACGTTTGTTAACTTTGAGTAAAGCGTAAAAGGTCTTTATTATGCCGGACACAGAGCTGCACCGGCTACAATACCCTGCCTGGTCATAGGGCAAATCGGAGAATCGCTAGCACAGCTAAGCTCCAAACTCCTGAATACAGAGACTCTTACTAAATTGAAACTTTCAAACAAAGACAGATTGTACAGGCGAAAATCATTGCAGTCAGCCATCTTCTCTACCAGTCGCACTACAGCGTGTTATGAGATCTGCTATTTTCTCACAGTCCACATTCCGATAAATAGTGCTGGAAGTATGAAATGAGTTTAACTGTCAGGAATTTTGTGCTTTAGTTGCTACGTAAAATATATGATTTTGTGGCTTAATATTGGTAGAAAGCATGAAAGAAAGTGCAGAGGCTGTTTCAGTAGCCGGTACCTTATGGATTGGCTTCTGGCAGCAAAATGCTGGCTGGGCCAAAAACACATATTTAACATCTTGTCTCCTGCTTCTTATTAGGTCTGCCAGCTTGATTGTCCTTAGCCTGGCACGTGTAGGTAGGACTGTCCTTTCCTGGAAGGTTCACAGCTCATTTTCTGATAGCATTGTAGCCCAGCTTCTAATAATGCTGTAGGCCTTTTCATCTTTGCTGTAATGCTTCTGTGGAGCCGCTTTCTAGGAATCGTGTTCCTTACAGCGTAGCTACTCTTGTTTTATTTATGGGGGGTGGTGGTGGTTGTTGTTTAAATCCACCATAGCATGACAGAACCTGGGAATCCCTCAATCTCTGTTCTGTTAACAGAGAATTAATTCTCTGCCTTATTTTGGTTGCCCAGTTTTTGCTTTGCAGAGCACCATTATTTCTGGGGGGAGAAAAAGAAAAAAAAAAAAACCCAACCAACCCGTACGTGAACACAACAGATTTGTATGTAGTTAGGTTGTCTTAACGTGAGCATTGTGTATCAGGGACTCCCAGATTTCTCCCGGTGACAAACTCTTTTCCCCTTTTCCCATGGAGCCACTAGTTCCGTGTGTGGCGCTCCAGGCAGCCTTAGATGTCTCGGCATGCTTCCTGTCTCCTCCCCGGGAGAGTTGGTCGGCTGCTCTAGATTTGTTTGGGTTTTTTGTTTGCATGCTGCTTTGAAGGTTGCTTACCATGAGGGCTACAATCTAGCACTGTTTAGGAGCCCCTGCTGTAGACTTCAAACTTTGCTTATTTTTCTAACCTTTCTCTTGTTTCATGGGTTGTGTGAGAGAGCTACTTCAGGACTGCCTCGTGCATTGCCAAAGAGGCTTGTGTTGCTCATTTCCCTGCTTTGAAATGACATAATTGTCTTTCAAATCCTGGAAAACAGAACTTGGCCATGGTGACGCGATACCTGCAGGTGCTTTTCCAAAAAGTCTGCAAGTCTTGGCTCCAAAATCCGCCCCTAGAATCTCTAGTAGGCCAAGAGTCTCAGTAGCCATCTTAAACACAGTTGACTGGCAAGAATAAAATGGAAATGTAAACCTTCCTTTGGGTTTTGGGCTGATTTAAAAAAAAAAAAAAAGTAATTTTTGGTATATTTTTATTACTGTTTTGATTAAAATATATTCTTTAGTGTATAGTCAAATTAATGTTTTTATGTAATGAAGGAGTTAATGAACAAAAATTTAGGTGTCAAAGACATAGAAGCTACCAAGTGGTCCTTTAAAAAAACCCCACACCTGTACTCTTTATTTTATAGAACTCAGTCATATTGGAAAATGTTCGGTCTAGTTGAGCAATTGAATAACATTTTTTGTCATGTTATATTGTAAAATGAAGTTATAGTTACTGTTCTCTGTCTTGACTTTCTGGTGTAAGTTAACCTTATGCTCTCTCACATGTTCTGAAGCTTTGAAAATAATTCTGGCCTCGTTATGGCAGAAATATAAACTATTACGTCCCTTTTCTGCAATCTGCTTAGCTGGTATCTTCGCTTCCCCGGGTATTTTACGTTCACCCATCTAGCTATCAAGGGGGAAAAGGTTTGTGCTGGGGGATGTTTCTTATCTTGGAAACAGCATGCGGGCTGTCCTGCCCAAATATTAATGGCTTTCAGAGAGAGGTTGTTTTTCAGCAGATCTCATTTTGCTGGCTTTGGGGCAGTTTGTAAAATACTTGAATCATGTTGCCCTGTGAAAATATGGATTTGGGTTGTACTGACCTTTTTACTTCTTGCCTTTGAATGGGTTGCATGTGTTGGGACACAGGACTTTTTTAGATGTGTGGTTTTTTAAAACACAACAGTGTCTCACCCTCGTTTTGAACTAGGCCCCTTTGTCTTGGGAGAGCTCATTGGTAGCAATATCCTGTTTAAAGTTGTTTTAAAAGAATGACCTTGTAGGGCATGTTTCCTGCTCTCTCTTGATGGGATTTCCTTTTTATTAAACAGGAAATAGTCTGATTACATAAAAGTGTGAGAATGACAGGTTTTTCCTTCCCAGTGAGGGTTGTTCATGTTAATTCTATTCAGAAAATGCTCAACTGCCAAAGCAGCTGAAGTTAATTTACTTTGTCTAAAACTGTTGTTTACACCTAAAAGTTCCTACTAGTGTGTTGCTAAAGCATTGTCTTAGTCTGAGCAGTCCAGCAGGCTTTCCTGTAGAAGTCTTTGTACAGGGATTTTCTTAGCAGATACTTTTTCTCACAAGTGGAAGGTGGCAGGAGTTCAATGGCATGAAGTGTGCTGTGCAAGATCTGTTTCTGCAGCTTTTTTTAATCTTTTTTTTTTTTTTCTTTTCCTTTGAGCTGGAACTGTGACTTGAAATTGGAAACGAGAAAGATGATGCTTCCTTACCTGGCAAGAAAATATGTACTTGAAATGTCTGTTACTTTTCTTCTAACTTTGCCCTCAGAATCACCTGCTGACCTGAAGTTAGGAATTTCGGTCCACGCTCTTCTGTGTACAATACTGGTAATGAGTCGGACAAAGTAAAAGTCCTGTAACGTAACAGGAAAAGGTACTGTGATAAGACGGCACAGGCCAGCAGAGTGCATTGTGTGCTGAGCCTGCGGTGGCCAACTACTGGCAAACCAGAAGTTGGCTGCTGGTGACAGCCTTACAGTCCCAGCCCATGGTACCTGGCTGCTGTCCTGAGCCTGACGGCTCTGAGGATGAATGAAGTTTACGTTCCCTATTTAGGCATGGCTTGCTGATCACATTTTATATGGATTGGGGGAAAGGAATTCTGTCTTCCTCTTGAAGAAGGCCGAACAGCACAGGATGTTACTATAAAGGAAATGCTCTTCCATTGCAGCCTTAGCCAGAAGACAGCTAAGGTAGTAAGCATCTCCATTAGGAAACTGCAGAATTAAGGCAGCCCATTCAGCTTAATTCCCTTCTAGTATGCCTTAATTCGATAGACAGATTGGGGAATGTTCAGGGATTTAAATGGGGTTGTTTGATAAATGATGCTTCTTCATGCATTGCAGGATTGATGTGTGGGTTCTGACTGAAGCAGGAAGAGGAGGCTTTGCGACATTATTATTGGTGGGATCCACAGAAAATTGCTGATTAGAGGAGTGCTGACACTTGAGAACACCAGGTTTAGTTCCAGACTTAGGAAAGGTTAGACCAGCAGTTGCCAAAATGTTTGTTGTGACCCCTCTTCAGTTTCTGCCTTAAGCTTTGCTACTCCTGCTTTGAAAGCTGTGGTTTGGACCCCCACAGTGGATCCTGTCTCCTCACCCCAGGGTGTACTAGTCTGTTGGCCCCCCTCTTTTCTCTGTGCTGAGCTGGCGTGGTCTGGGTGGCCCTGGAAAGTGGAAAATCACTTTACAGGGTGGTCGCTTGGCAGATGAGAATTTTCAAAAGACGAAAGAACTGGGAAACGCTGGAAATCTTACGCTTGTTTTTATTTCAGAAGTTTAATTTCGAATTCTGTAGGTAGGTTTCCTCTTGATAATTAGTGTAAATCTTTTCATATCCTACTGGTAAATCAACATTTAGACAGTAAAGCCTGGGATTTTAGTGTCTCACACAGTTTAACTTCAGAATGTCTGATTGAAACTGTTACAGCTGGCCTGTAACCTAATTGGACTGGTATGTTGGAAAGTTTCTGGAGCAAGTCGCTTTTGCTGTAAGCTTTGTGCCAGTGAAACGATGAAGTATAGCATGATAACTCTAATGAACAAGCTTTGTTTAGAGAGCTGAAAAGCAGTATTAGTTTTGTTTTTAGTTTCCATCTCTGCTCATGGATATATTGCAAATAGATTTAATAAGCACAGTGTCTTGGTGTTCTTTGGGAAAATTTTTAGCTGGTTGAGATTGTTAGTTAGCTTTTTGTTTCCAGAAGATGACAAAACAAAAACTGAACTTGCACAGAACAGAATTATGCCGGAATGAAATGTGTTTCAAGAAAAACTGCCACAAAGCATGCTTAAGAAAAATTACTCCTGTGGGAATGGCTGAACCATTTTCCTAATTCAAAAAAATCTGTCCTTCTATGCAGCCTTTTCCTGGGGTTCTTAAGTGATTTAACGTAGGCTTATATTTTGCTTATCTCACTGAACAACCTCATCTAAACCGAAAGTAACCAAGTGCTGGCTCCAGAGCGGAACTCTTTGGTGCCTGCTGCATAAGAAGATGCAAGCAGCGAAGTTGAAAATCTTTGTTAAGACTATTGCACATAAATGTTTTAATGGGCCGTTACCCAACTTGATGTGTCATTAATGTAACTGCAGAGGCAAACAAGGCCAAAGGTACCAATAAAGTTAAATCAAGCTACTTCTGGAAAGGGTGAAGGTGCTGAGCAGCTTCTGTGCCATCTTGTATGGTTGCATGGTGTGTGTCCCAGGCGGTCAAGGCTACGTAGTGACTTTGAGTACAGCAGTGAGCTCTTACACTGTAAGTATTGTCATGCCGTATCAAATAGCAAATCGTCGTTTTGGTATGCAAAGGCATAATTTATTCTGTGATGCGTTGGAGCAGTGAGAAGGTAATGACTGAAATAATTTGGAGCATTGGAGTGCCTTGGTGTCACTGATAATGTAGTTTGCACAGCTGCCTGAAAGGGGCTAAGGAAATTGTCTTGGAAGAACTGGAGTATTTTCAAGGACTCGAGTTGGATTGGTCGTGTTTGGAGACTCGAGAGACGGAAAGACAACTTCTCTTCTTCTGCTGGGCTCTGAAAAGGAGTGTTGCCTTGAGTTTATACATCAGCTGTGCTCTACTCTCCGCAGGTGCTGCTGGTTAGCAGTAGTCGTCATCCTGATCGATGGATTGTCCCTGGGGGTGGCATGGAGCCCGAGGAGGAGCCCAACGTGGCCGCTGTGCGAGAAGTCTGTGAAGAGGTGAGTGTTTGACGAGAATGGGAGCTTTTTGGAACTATTTCAGAAAGAGATCAAACAGCAGATCAAACACAGATTTGATGGTCTGTATGGAGAAGGCGTATTTTTCTCTTAAAGCTGGAAGAACAATTTTATTCTTCGTAAGGAATTTAAAGACAGCAAATGGCAGTTGACTACATTGTATGTAAAACATGTCTTTAGAATTCGCTTCTGAATATTATCGAATTGGAGAGATGCTTGGATTCAGAAACGATTAAATGATTATGTATGGATGACCAAGTAGGTTCACAGTTAGTTATATAAGGCAGGATTAAAAATGCTTTCAAGAGGGTCATAAATCTTTGTGCTGCAGAACAGAAATCAAGAGCTAATTGATGGGACTTGGGAGGAAGCTTCTCCAGTAGTCGCTTAATTTAATTATATGAAGTTTTTTCTCTGAAGTATTTGGAAGTACCTGCTGCTGTCTAACAAAATGCTGAATATTTGGGCCTCTGAACTAATCTAATGTGGCAGTTCCCGAGTTGTGTATTTCCCTTTGGATGTTTTTATAATCTAGCAGTTTATCAGAAAGGTATGAAAGATTATACAGTTGAAGTTTATTTTTTTAAATGTCTTTAGGTCCTTCTAGTACTGGGGATTGCTGCTGGCAAATTTTGTTTCCAGCTTGTAGTACAGCTCCTGCTTTTTTAGTAACTGGGCGATCTTTCAAACACATTACAAGCCCAAGTTTAACCAGAACAATAGAAATATTTTTAGCTGCAAACTCCTGCTTTACAGCCCAATCATTATTAAGAATTAAGTTATTTGATACAGAAGTCAAGGGTTCATTCAGGAGGTGCGTGGCTTCACCTTTCAAATCCTTAAAAATAGATCTGTATCAACCCTCCCTTCCTCGGGCAGCACAGCGCCTTGGGAGAGTCGCTCGCTTTCCGTGACAGCTTGGTGGCTGAAAGGAAGCCTTGGCATGGGCTCAGTCTGCAGTGAAGAAACTGGTTTGGGCTGGCTGAGATAATCCCCTCTCGCTCAGCTGGTGTTCCCTCGCTCACGTGGACCGGTGCCGAATGAGAATGTAATTCAAACTGTGGCAGCCTGGCAGGGTTGAGTCATTCCCAGCGAAGCACCTATGTGCTTGAATGCCGCTCGACAAACAGTAAACATGAAGAGCTCCAAAAGCAGCAGGATTACCCCAATGGCTAACCTCCTTGACACCTAGTAGCGTGTGATGTGAATGCAGGGTGGGAATCTGAAATGGAGCTATCAGATGCTGTTATGATAAAGGCTTTTCTGAAAGCTGTCTGCAGAAGAGCAGCCTGTCATGTGTATAAAATTACTTGAGCGCCTCTGCAGCTAATGATGAGGCTCGCTGACACAGGTGGAAAACGCAGGCGAGCCTTTAGGTTTGCAAGGCCTTCCTCGAATAGGTTTGTGTTCCAGTACGCCGCTTATGATCCGCACACAAAATTATAATGTACATCAACTGTCTCTAAGCTCAGCGAGCTGTTTACTGTAAAACGTTGCTGGGGAATGTGCGTGCGGGAGGGGAATGTTTTTTATATTGCAGCTGTAGTGCTGTAAAGGACTTTAGTGCACCCAGTTTCCCAGCTTATGCTATTGATTTGGGCGGGGAGGTATTTTAGGAGGCTGCTTGCTGGGCAACTGGTGTGCATGCTAGCTCGTAATCCTTGTTCATCCTTTCATGTGAGTCTAAGCGTTTTCAGGTAGATTGTAGCTGGTGCTGATTTCTGAGTAGGTTTGAGGTCTTTGCTGCTCTCCTGGGACAGGCATGTCTGTCACTCACGGGAAAGCAAGAGGTTAGCTAGGCAGGAAGAGCCTGCTGCTTGTGTTGGGAGAGAGAAAATCCAGTTTCCTCCATGTCGATGAACACAAAGTAATTTTTATCCTAAAAGAAGGTGGTTTGCAAGCTGGTCAAAGTTAATGGAAGAAATTTGTGGACTTTCTTTCACTGACTTTGGTATGCCTTTTCCGTTTTAATAAGAGACAGTTGGAAGTGCTGGAAGGACTCGTTACCCTTTCAGTGGCTTGTGGTCTTTGAAGATGACAATAGGCTGTTTTTTCTCAATTCATTCTTTTTTGCGTGGTATGCATTTGCTTTTTAAAATATGCTTCCCTAAACTAAGATTTTTAACTTCTGCGTTCACTATTTTAATTTCACCGTGTATATGTTTGAGTTTATCCATGTGATTGCTGAAATAATTGTCATATAAAGAAATCTGACTTTTCCCTCGTTCTGATTTTTCAATATTTTAGAAGACTGTTCTGAAAATGAAATGTTGATTCTGAGTGAAACCTGTGATCCCTCTGTCCCAGTTTGAGTTAGAAGTCCTTGTCCTAGTTTGAGGTAGTCCTTATCGATATTAATCTGTACTAGCAGAAATATTAAAGTAGACAGGTACCAACACCTGTCACACTTGCTGTTGGCCGCATAAAATTTGAAGTGACTTGAGTTCTTGGGCATTGTTTTTAGGCAAGGTGGCAGTAGACAAGCACGGTAGCTCTGAGTGAAAGCAGGCTCCCAGAATAGAACCACTTAATTCTGACAGAATGTTGAAAAATGGTGTAGTCAATCTTACGCAGCTGTGAACTCCAGGTATGTTCTAGGGTTCACCTTCTGAGAAAATGATGTGCCCTTTTAAAGCAGTCATTAGCACCAGTGTAGTATATTTTTTGCTTCTTCATTGTTGGATTATTTTTTTTTTTGCTGTTGCATTCTGTCCCCAAAATTAATCTTGTGTTAGGAATAAGGGTTTTTTATGGGTGTGAGCAACTGGTGAAGAACGTGTTTTAGAAATAGACACCTTAAATTAAACTTATTATGGAGTGACTTTGAAAAAAGCCTCCACACTCATCTGTTAAACCCAAAGGCATTTCATTTTGCACTTATAGCATCTTTCACATCCTGACCTTTAAATACTTGGTAAATGTCAAGTTCTATAAAATTATGGGAGTGTTAGTCATGCTTTCTTCATGGGAGTCAAAAGCCAGATAAGTTGTGCTTGGTCTGTGATCAAACAGGCAATTGATGCCAATATAAAAAATAGTTCACCGTGATAGTACTTTGATCTGGTTGCTAGACTTTTTTTTTTTTTTCCTTTTCCCCTCTTAAACATGCGTTATAAATAATTCTTTCTGTTTCATGTATTTTATTAGTGATTTGGAATATGAATATTGATATCTTTCAGCCCTAAAATAGGAAGATTTTTTTTTTTTTTAATACTGCAAGGACCATGGATGAGTGACTGAGTTGGTGGCATTGAACTCTTCCTAGATTTAGTAATTCAGTGCAGGTAGTGGACCGAGTTCACTCCTGTCTGTTACCCTGTGTACTCAAACTTCATAAAAATGAGTGCAACGTCTTAAAGTTCTTCGCTCTGTCATAGCATTTCATTTCCATTTCACAAATGTAAAAACATATATTGGTTGTAATGCAGTAGAGAATTAGATGAATAAATATAACCCTGAGGCACAGTAGAGACAGCAAGAAATTTGCCTAGCAGGTCTGTAATTGGTGTCTTTAGAACTTGTCTAAGCTAGCAGTCTTTATGGGTGTGATTTACTACCTTCAGTACTGCAAGTATTAGAACAAAGATTTGGGTGTTTTACCACAGTCCGCTTGCCCAGCAGTAATCTGTAGTAGATGCAGGCTTTGAGCCGAATAGAGCAAAGTAAAATAGCTGAAATTCCAACCCACGTTTTCCTTAGCTCAGATGGAAGGAAATAAAAGCTGTCCCTAGGAACAGATGGTGTTGCTGCAGGCTGCTTTTTGCATCTGACCCGAACTTATTTTCAGCTTTGAAACCTGAACCTGCTGTTCTTGGATGTCTTCAGTAATTTTTCTTTATTAAAACAAGTTGTTCCATGAGCAGCAGAACTAGTAAAGCTTCGTTTCCTCCAGATTTTTGTTCCTTGTCCCGAATGCCCAGCCCACCCCTCTGGGCGTGTGGCAGCGGTTTGAAGTCGTGTGCTGTTTTGGGGCAGCTGGCTGTTGCTGTGACATTGAAGTGCTCATGCCAGATCTATCTTCTCCTCCAGTGAGGACTACTTCAGGTGTTGGAAACTGATTTGGATCTGCAGAGCAGTGAAAAAAGAAGCTCATTTTGCAAGCTCTGTCTGCCATCTTTTATACCTGAGTGTGCCTCTTCCTGGGGAATTCTGTTGTTTGATTGATTTGCTTTATTTTCACACCTGCAGATGGAACAGTTGGTGCTGGTGCTCTCCTGCTTCTTGTTGAGATGTTTAATAGCATCCTCCTAGGACATGCCTGTATTTTGAGGATTGCAGCACGGGCTCCGTGTGCAGCACTTCTGATGCTTGGGGGGGCAACGCGTGCCCAGATAAGTTGTGCTGTCTTTGCCAGACACTTACTGTTGTGGCCCACGAGGGCGGAGGATCCTGAGTCTATTGACTACTGAGGAGAAAATTCCTGAGTCATCTGGTGCAAATTAAGATTTAGATCCAGCTTCAATCCTGGATGAGCCTGTGATGTGACTATGCTTTTAACTTTCCAAGAAAATGCTTATTGTCCTGCAGTGAAGATGAGTTGAGAAGGTGCTGAGGGGTTGGCCCATAGCAAAGCAGGAGGTATGGAGCTTGCTCAAAAAGGAGCCTGGCAGTTTTGTTGCTCGTTATCTAGCTTGCTTTGTTAGTGAGAACAGCTGTAGATTATTTTCTCGGATGTCTTTCTAACTTTTATGTTAGAAACTTGTGTGAGACTGTGAATTCCACTTCCACGTTTGTTCCATTAAACAAAGTACATGATTGTACAGAGGCTATGACTTTCCTATTTGTGTGTGAATTAAGTGCTTTATCAAAAATAGGTGTGTAACAATCCAATCCATCTGTATTGTATGTCCTGTATCTGGTCTTTAAAATCCACTATACCAGTAAAATAGGATGAGAGAGCCAATGGTGGTTGTGCTTTGCAGTCTTTGGTAAGGACTCTCTTCCTAAAATCAGCCCAATATTTGTTTGAATCAAACCATTCATTTATGCTGCCGTTTCCTACTGCGTGTGATAAATTCATACGTGAAGAAAACCTTAGCACTTTTTTTGAGTTGTCTAAAGATAATTCAATATGGTTTCCATACAGTGCATGTTTGTCTCAGCATCACTTCTTGTGCCTTTTTGGGTGAATAAGACTAGGCAGAATGGAGAAGGATGATCTTAGTTTGCAGGCAGAGCGTTGTTTCTGTCACCTGTCTGTTTAACCAGAACAAAAGGAAGGGCTTCTGACCTGCCTGTGTTACTTCAAGCAGTTTTAGAGCTGGGGATAAACTGCTTGGGAGACTGGTTGTGCAGGATTCATGCTTAGTTTCCAAGCTGGCTAGTTCCCTGGAGACAAATTTGTTTCTAGCCAGGCTTGAGAGTTCGCTAAACCATCACGACGACATCCCTGGCTTTTGATTCAGTGCCTCTGCAGGTAAGTGTGTGTCGTGGTTTGGGAGAACCCAAACCCAAAAATCCAAACCAGGACAGTAAGGAGAGCAGAAATTCAATAGACTCCTCCAGGAACAAGTGAAGAAAATTGGCTTAAGACAGTTATTTAACTGAAACATTTGATTACTCTTCACCTTGTTACTTACATGTGTATGTATGTTGTGAAGGTGGAAGCCCTGTGTTCCTCTCTGTGTTATTGCTGGCTGATTGATGTGGTTGCTTATCTGAAAAAAAAAAAAAAAGCCTGCTGTTCGAGGCTGCTGAAGGAGTTCTTTGAACGAAATGCATTTGAAGTATTTGCCTTCCAGTTCACTTCTGAGAGAGATTAGTCCAGGTTAGCAGCCACAGTTTTGCAGATGAGGTAAAATCACTCATCCGCAAAGGTCAAACCCCGTTATCTGTCCTAGCCACACCAGTTTGCGCATACACGTGTACATTGACCTTCATGGAATTGCTGTTTGAATCCAGAAATAGCCTTGTGGTTAATAGTCAGTGGTCCACCTGTGGGCTGAGCAGAATGTCAGAAATACTGACGAGACAATAAATTTTGCATCCAAAACCAACGTAAAAGATTCAGTTGAAAAGCTCCTTCCTAGAAGTAGAGGTTAGGGAGCGTGTTACAGAAAGAATTATAGATTTCTATGAATGCTTGTAGTAGGCGGAGCTACAAATCCTTTTCTCTTGGGGCAGTTCTACCATCAGCCATTGTTAGAAGCAATAGTGAGGTGTGCTCTGGCTCTGTTGTTTAGTATCTGTGTGTATTCATTTAGTAGGCTGGGAACTTAACCAGCAAAATCTTTTAATTAATAAAAGTTCTTCCTTTCTAAAAGCATATGACTGTACAACAACTGGTTAGTAGCTGAACAAGTGGGAAACGGTGTATCTTGGCTGCTCAGGACAGAGGATTTGTCATATTAAATATTTAGTTACCCTCACCCAAACATCTTTTTTTTAAAGGAAAAAAAAAAAAGCTTCACATAATCAAATCTATATATCTTGTCTGCAAGAGCAGAGGCACTATTTTCCTGAACTGTTTAGGATGTGTTCCAGCTGCCGGAGACGGCAGCCGAATTTACCTTCCAAACGTGGCTGGCTTGTATGCCAGATTGTGCGTGGTGTTTCAGACCAATTAAGTTATGGAGCAAAATCTCATCTTGTCTGTAGCAGTTGAGTTCCAACCATTTCAAGTTGTAAAAAGAAGGGAATACAAATTATTGGAAAAGAAGGGGTCTGGGGCAGGAGAGTGGGGATGGCATTTTGCTTTCATGTGTGATACAAGCCCCAGAAACAGCACTTTGAGAAAGTGACTGAGCCCCAGTGGTGAGTGGATGTATAAAAAGTGACAGCAAATGAGATAAAGTGGGTAGATCCTCGGTAGTAGTCAAATAGAAGACAAAACTGGTGCTTAGATCTTCTCTTGATTTGTGTCTGTGCTTGATTCAAAAGTCTTCTTTCAATGCGCATCAGCATTTTGTGTTATATCAAAAATGGTCTTGTTCCTGTTGTGGAGGCCACATTACAATGTTGAAAGTGTTTTATGTTTATGTTAGCTTGCTTCAAATGTATGCAGGCCATTCCTCAAGTACCTGGTAGCTGTCATGTTGCTTTGATGGTGTAAGTGGATGTCTTAGACATACTTTAAAGTTTTCTTAAACTGTGATTTTAAAGAGGTAAAACTGCTAAACCCCAAAGCAAATTTTGTCCACGTTTAGACTATAATAACCTTTAGAGGAGATTCTGGTCTGGTGTGCAATTAGAAACTCATCAAATAATTTTTTTTCCTCCAGATTGAATCCAAAATGGTTTGAATACAGAAAAAGAAGAAAAAAATCCCTGGGAATGCGTGCATGGTTAGAGCTTGTGATACATTTGTGTCATTTTTCTTGCGACCATGTTGTTTTCAGATTAACGGAATTTTACAGCATTTGCTTCCTGTTCTAAAGGAACTGCTCCTGCACAACAAATAAGGAAATATGTACTGACTTGTTGTTAAAGCATGTTTTTTTTCTTTTTGAACTTTCTATAGGCTGGAGTGAAAGGGACATTAGGAAGATTAGTGGGAATTTTTGAGGTAAGTTTCGGACATGGAGGCTGTGAAATTTTGATGTAAAAAATTGTCTTGGAGTAAAAATCACTTCCTAATTTGTTGTTAATTAAAGTAGATAACTTGATTGAAGGAAAACAACACACACACGCACACACACCCGTTTAAATAAAAATGCATGCTGATCCCTTCAGTGATATTGATCATCTGCAATTTTCACTTCAGTGGAAATCATGAGTAATAAGCCAGTGTAACAGTGAATATTCTTAGTGCCTTTATAGCTTTCTTGCTGCCAAAAAATGCCACCCACCAGCTGGGGAGCAGTGGCTCTCCTTTGTTCTTTGGCACCACCCGTTGCCAAACTGGCCTCTGCAAGGTGGTGGAGCGGTGTGCTCCTATTAGGAGTGCAGTGACACCTGGTGAGTACTGGGGAGATGCACAGTCAGCAGGTACCAGACACAGCTCTTCTTACAGTTGTTTTTCCACTAACTATTTCAGAGTTGTATGAAGTAGATAAAAAAATCTTTCCTGAGTTTTTTGGGGGCTTTTTGTTGGTTTGGGTTTTTTTTCAGCTGAGGTACTGATTTATAACCACATCCAACCACCAAATACTGCCTTACAGATTAGGAAATAGATTTTTGGGCTGCAATGCCTATTAATACTTTCAGACCTCTCATTTAAAACACAACAATTCTTAGGAGCCAAGAATGAGCTATAATGTGAGAGAAAGTGCACATAAGGTACCACAGCATCATAGTGAGGCAGCTTGCAACTTGTAGTCGCCATGTGCCCCACCTGCCTTTGCTCCCTTGGTAGCTTTGCCGTTATTCCGTTCCCTTTGCCTTCTAGAATCGGGACAGGAAACACAGGACATATGTTTACGTACTTATCGTCACAGAAGTGTTGGAAGACTGGGAGGACTCCGTCAATATTGGTAAGCTCTTTGCACTTGCTAGAATTAACTAGTTTGATGCAGACAAAACACGTCAGCTTAGCGTCCCTCTGGGAGCTGGATTCCTTGTGAGCGTGGTCAAGAAAAGTTGCAGTGCTGTGTCCTTTGGCTGCTTGGGAAAAAAAATTGTGGTCAAATTGATGCTTTTGTAACCTCTGTGGCCTAAGAGAAGTCAATTCAGCTGTACGGCTGCCTCTAGAGCAATCTTGTATTTAATTCTTGCACTTGAAGATACTAAGTAAAGAGCACGAAGAGTTGTCTTTTCTAAGACTAGAAGAAAATATATATGGGCAGTGTGGATTAATCGTTCCCCATTATCTTTTGAAATCTTTACATTTAAATTGGATTCCCAAATGAAAATGAATGTGTTGTTCTGCACGAGGGTCGTCAGCAGCACTGTGGAACCTGTAACTTGACTTTCCTCTGGCTGTGTACAGAAGAAGTTTTATGGGAGGAGTAAGAAATGAGTGCTGTCCACCAAAAATTGAGTTTCACTTGCAAATTGATAGAAATTGAATGGTGGTTGGTGTGTGTCGTTGTGGGTTGTCTTAAAATGAGTATCTGACTTGAACAGAAATTGCAGAAATAGCAAAATAAATGTGGTTGGTTTTTTTTAAAATTAGGAAATGTAAGACTAGTTTGTTTGGACAGTGGAGGTACTGCCCTATACAGAGAGCTGCCGTGGGGATAGAGTAGCCATCAGTGTGCTGTTTGGAGTAGGGGGCCCTTGAGATCAGAGAATCCTGAGAGAAAATCTCCCCCCGTCTTTTGAACTGACTCTCCGCTACACAGTGAAATTATTCTTGCAGCATTAGTGCACATGATAATGATTGAAAGCTAATAAACAGTAATGTTTAAACATCGTTTTGTTACATCTGCTGATTTTTCTTTTTACCCACAGGAAGGAAAAGGGAATGGTTTAAGATAGAAGATGCCATAAAAGTTCTGCAGTATCATAAACCAGTGCAGGCCTCATATTTTGAAACCTTGAGGCAAGGTTGTTTGGCAAACAACGGCACTCCTGTCGTGACCACGACGTACTCTGAGAGCTCCGTGTCTGACATCAGATGACTGAAGACGTCCCCATGAGAAAAATTTTGAAAAATAGACTGAAACATGGATTCCCCTCCTCCCTCCCCTTTTTCACATGCCTCCTCTATCAAACAAGGCATGGGCAGCAGCCTGTGGCAGAGCAAGTGTTGAGAGTGCTGCAATTTAGTGCAAGGTGGGATTATTATTTTTTTTTGTTGGCTTTTTTTTTTGCTTTTTTGGATACGTATTTTGTAAAATACATTTTGTGCATGAAGTGCCCCTTTCCCGTTAACACCGCTCCCATGGCCTGGCGAGCAAGGCTGCCAGTTTCGCCTCTGCCTTGTGTTCTGAAGTGTCCCGTTCGTGTCATCCCAGCCACAGCCACTTTTTTTTTGGTAATTAAAAGACTTCAAATGTGAGATCAGATCTTTAAGTCTTAGTCTGTACTGTAAGGTGCTCTTCTGACCTGTGGTGGTCACTTGCAGCGCATATGTATAAATTTTTTTAGATGGAGACTCTAACATTTTAATTTTGCGGGAATTTTTTTAGTCCAGGTCTGCTTCTGAAAAGAAGGGGTCATAATTAATCTGTTTGCCTTTTGTTCTGGTTTTTTTGTTTTGTTTTTAAAAATACACACATTCTGTGACAGTGCTTGTGGCTGGGCCAGTTTACTCCCCATTCGGTATCTCCTGGTTTAGTGCAGTGACTCTTGAAGTTGAGGGCAGAGTTTTGATCACCTGCAGACATCCCTGCTGCTCCGTTGCTTCTCCTACAGCTTCCGCCCGTGTTTCTGCATTTACATCAAAATGAAACAAAAAGGAGTTGGTCTTTTAACACTTGGCCAAAAATAAATAGCCTCAGAAACGCTACGATAGAAACTGAATTTCATTGTCTGTGGTAGGAATCAGGGATTCAAAGTGGGGACAAGGTCTGACAAACTGGAGCATCAATCACCAATGCTGTTCTGCTGATCCTGCTGCATTCTGCTGATGTCTCTTCTTGTCCACATGCCTTATACCGTGCTGAACTGGATACTTGTAATTTGTGCTAAAGCATCAGATTGTACTTACTGAGTGTTACTGCACGAACCCTCAGTTGGATGACTATGTGTGTCCCTGAAAAGAAGTCCTGGGGGAAAAATTCAGGTGTTCAATCTCTTGTCCTGTGGTTCTGCAGCACTTACAATTGCACCGTGGAGCATGCTCAAAATGTTTAAACTCTCCCTCCGCGAAAGGTACAGCTGACTCCCGAGCAGAATTGCCAGCTGGAGAAGTACACCGTTTAATAGGATAGTTCTCCTGATGCATTGGCACACTTCCCTTTGTTTTTTTGTTGTTTTTATTGATGTAAGTTTCATGCTGTCTTGATTTGCCAACAGTGTTGTCTAGTTGGGAAATAAAATGGGAAGGATTGGGGCTGGGGAGTGGGTTGGGACAGGTACAGGTTTTGGGAGGGGCATTAATTAATCCCTGGCTTGGGACAAGAAGTAGTTGCTGAATTCAGTAACTTCTCCTTTGTCAGAGCATAGCCAAGATGTGAAATTAAATCTGCAGTACTCTTTTTTTTTTTCCTCTTTATTTAACAAAAAATATTCTAATAAATACTCACTGTTCTAGAGTTTTCTCTCTTCCCAAGAAGCGCTTACAATATGAAAATCTGATAGAAATATCCATGGAGCCTGGGACAAGGGGGAATGGTATCCTTGCTGGTTTGGCAAGAAGCTGTTCATTTTAAGATCCTATTCTGTTCTTTTACTTGTTCTCCTTGCTTTCATCAGTGTGGAGTAGCAAGGCCAAAAGCAGTGCCAGTGATCGCTAACATGAAAAACCACGCATAAGAAAAAGCTGAGAGGCATTATTCAAGAAGTAGCTTGAAACCGAGCATCTGGAATTGAGCCTAAATTACACCAGTTCAGTTCACTTCAACTTAGAGACGAATGTACAATACTTTCTTACTCTGTGCTGATCGGCCTGAACCAAACTCTCAAAAGGGCTTGAATACTCTATCTAGAAGTGTACAAGAAATTCAGACAGTCCGCTGTTACCAAGCCGTGAGTGGCACCTAACACAGCCATCTACTGCCTTCAATTGAGTTTTTGTCTTTACTGTACAGATTAGTATGTTGAAAATGCTTTGCAACAAAACAGCTGGTACTCCTGAAAGAGTAACTGCAGTTTTAATATCAACAGCATGCACACTTTTGTTTTTAAACTAAAAATGTTTTTACAGGGCTGTTAAACTGACAATTTAGGGTAGAGTGTTGTTTATGACTTGCTAATGGCTTATTTGTTTGGGTCAGAAAAATAAATTGTGCCAAGAAAGTGTTTTAATGTGGCATGAATTGATGCTGTTAACACAGTAACATCGAGTGGCTGATATTATGCCTTCTTAACTGGAAATAGCTCCTGGGGTAGAAATAGCCTTTATTCGGCAGATGCGGATTTCGAAACAGGCCTTAGTCGTGCGCTACCTGAACCTCTCCCTGCACCACACGAGTTCCCGTCTTCCTCAGCATCTGAGGTTCTTCTCTAGTAACTGATACAGCTGTGTGCCCTAGCAGTTTGAGCGATTTTATCCAAAATGATGTTAAATTGGTTTGGGACCGACAATCAAACTACCTTTATTAGTGACAAAAGAGGTGTTTTAAGGACGGCGCGTGCTCTGGGTTTCGCAGTACAGACTAGTGCCTGCTTGATTACACAGTTTAGGGCTGCTGTCATGACCAACTGATAAAAAACCCTATAGGATTAGACTCGGACTTCCAGCGTTGCTAAAACTGGTGCTATATTGAGCTAGTGTTGGAGATAGTGGGATTCTTACCTCAACCGATGTAGTATCTAGCCTGACCCCGTAAATCGAACATCGCAATGTGTCTCAGCTTCTTATTGAAGAATAATGTTCTTAGTTTGGCTTTCAACATAGCTTCCATCTTAACTTGGCACTGGTGTGTCTGTAGGTAAAACAGAGGAATCACAATGCTTCCTTTAGACATCCTGCAAGTTTGCAGTAAAGTCATTAAGTCGCCCTCAAGTTGCAGATTTCAGATGCTTGTCGTCATTCTCTGAAACCCAATTTGGGATAAATGCCAGGCGTGTGGATGATGCACAGCCTCCAACTCTAAGGGGCTACTGTTAATTACCTTTTGGCACACCTCTGAGCCCAGGGGTCTCATGAAATACTTCCAAGTGTCCTCTGCAACGTCTTAGGGGTAGAGTAATTTCACTAATAAAGTTACTTTTTCCCTTGCTGCTTTCATACATGAATTCATGGTATATACAAAGACATCTCACTCCTGATACATCAAGAAGCAAGTCTGCCTGTGGCAAGGAAGGGGGGAAAATTATTGGCCCTTCAGGCACTTGAGTACTGGATTTCTCTGTGCACCTAAGTGTCACCTCAGGGTTGCAAGTTGAGTGATGAAGTAAGAGGAAGAGGGAGACCCACTGCTCAGCACAGGGAGGTTCTCTGAGCACTTCCCGCTCTTCAACGTTGATTCACTTCCTCTGGTATTGTCAAAATTAGAAATCCTCGTATAACGGAGTTGCATCCTGCCGTCTGGATTTTTAAACTTATGTGAGACCGTAATGGGAGAAGAGAAGCGTGTTTAGCGTGATGATCTTTTAAACCTCAAAATACTTACAAAATTCTGGATCTCTGTCACTGGAAGCGTTTTACAGACCAGCTTGGATTACTGTTGTGGCAGGAAAATGTTAGCTGGTGGCTTAAGCCGGTGCCAGGCAGTGGGTATAGTGGCATTTATTGACTCTGGCATGGGAGCAGGAGAAAAAGGAAGACACCTATGGGGTACCAGTGTCTCCAGCAACTGCTGCTTGATCCTTCCAGCAGGATTTGTCAGATTTTCTACTGTTCTGATCTTAACTGATGTGTAAAACTCGAGGCAGGTGGACGTCCCTCTGCAGAAGAGTGCCAAGTGTAATTAAACTTAGTGGAGCTGAAATCGTACGTATTGAGCTCTGGGAAGGCTCTCTCAAATAGGGTTTTGGTATGGTGGAACAGGGATTTTGATGCATTGGATAATGTCAGCTTAGAAATCGTGTGTGGTAGAAAATGTACAGCACCTTTGGCTTGAAGTGGTTACTGTAAGATGGTTTTGGGGTTTCAGATTTGCCTGTGCTCATGCTGAGGCTTTTAAAAGGCACATTTCAAAAGGAAGAAGCTTTTTTTGGTGAAAAGTAACACGTATCATTTTCTATTTGGTGAAGCTTTCCCACAGTATTTAATAGCTGTGCCACACGGCTGTGTGTGCTGGTGTTGGGGTGTGATGTGACACTGCCAAGCCCGGGAGGTGACGCCTTTTCCTGGGAGATGCCTAGAGAAGAGTGAAAGAAGGGGTTTTTTTTTTCCATTCTCCCTGAAATCTGGCGTTCAGTGCTCTTAAAGTCCTTCTGGTTGCTTCACAAAGATGTCTTTTGGTTGCTTCACAAAGATGCATTGTTTAACAGTAGTTTATTGGCAATAGAGAAACTGGGTATTGTTACCAAGCCAGGGGAGGCTTGTACCTCCTTTATCTTTGCAGTGTTCTTCCTTCTTACCAGCGCTGGCCGAGCTGTTCTCTGCTCTCTTAGGCTTAGTCAGAGCTGCTCTGGCAGAGCGCGGCAAACCCGTGCTCAGAACTGCAGTGACTTCTTAGGAGTGCTTGGCATTTGCCTCTCCAGGTATATCATTTGGCAAAACATTCCTTTGAGTTAACGGCTACATTGCAAGCTAAAAATGAGATCTTTTTTCTAATCGAACACGCGTTAGACTTTGAACCGTAAAAACTCTTTAGGACGGAGGTGATGACAGCTGAGAGGGTGCAGGACGTCATGGCAGTCCTCCTCACAGGCTGCTGTGCCGTGGGCGCTGGATGGGGTAAATATTACTTGCTCGTGATTTTGAACTCTTGGAACGAGTCTTTGAGTGGTTTTACAGCTGAAGTATTTTGAGGTGACTCTTATCAAAGAGAAGGTGTCAGAAGGAGGCTGTTCAATACGTGTGGGGCAGTTGCATCACCTGTAGCAAAAAGTTAATTCAGAAGTTGCTGGTGGTCAGCTCGGTTGTTTGTGTTTAATGCTGTTAAACAGAGCTGGTCGTAGACTGTTATTACTGATAAACTCCATTAGCTGGTAACTGTAATTAAAACCAAATAGGGGGGGATAAAAGTACGGGCTTTAACGGCGGGGCACTTCATAATGAGTTTTTTTAAGCTGCTGCATGGATCAGATGGGGAGGGTATATCTGGCTTGTTAAAATCTTGCTGTTTCTTCCCCCATCCCTTGCTCATGTTCAGTACGGTAAGATGCAAGAAATACTGAGGAGCGGCCACTGGTTCTTGATAGTAACGTTGCTGTGATTCAACTGAGTTCTTCTGTGTATGTTGCGCTGCAAGAAACTATTAGATTTACAGGTAGAGGGAGCCCGGCCAGGGCTCTCCTCAGATAACATCTCATGCCTTGCTTTGCCGTAGAAAGGTGGCACGGCCAGGTGACTGCACGTGCTGTCTCTCTACATCTTCTAAAAATCCATCCTGTGGGATTTGGTTCCTTTTTCTTCCATTCTGGGGATGTGGTTCCTTCTTAGATTGATTTGGTTCCAGCTTAGCAAGGCAGACGTGTTCTCTTAACGGCTGCTGTGAAATAAGAAGGCTGCGTGGTGCTGGTGGGGAAGGAGCAGAGCCTTCCTCTGGGGGGGTTGTGCTGCAGAGCTCCCCCACCCATGGGTGGCTGCACCCAAACGACCTGCTGCATCTCCTCCGCTGAGGGCCTTCAGTCTTGCTGCTGTGGAGGAAAGTAAGAGCTGTAGTTTGGGGACTGGAAAGGAACGGCGATTTCAGCATTTGCAACAGCTTTTTTCCTCGGCAGATGGACTTTGTGTGCGCTTCCCAGATTTCTGTTGAGCAAGAAGGCAGTTTAATTCAGCGCGATCTTGAATGTGCCTTAAAGCAGATTTCTTAAAGGGAAAAATTAAAAGGGATCAGAATCTGCTAGTGTTGCTTTTTCCCTTGTGCAGACACAAAGTATTCAGTGGCTAAAAATGTGGGTAGGGAATGTCAGGAATCCTCAGTTCCCTTCCCAGATCTAGCCCGGACTTTGGGCCTCTGCCTCAGCTTTTCCATGCAGAAAATATGTTCACCATTTTGCAACACGCTGGTTCCTCCAGAAGAGCAAAATATTTGAAGCTGAGCGGATCGAATGTTTACCTCTCCCAATTAAAACAACTTCAGATTTTCTTGCTCCTTCTCAGAAACACTGTGTTATCCCAAATGGATATGTTTGTGCTTTTCAGATAGCCGGATGCAATGTCTGTACCTGTGCAAAGCATCCAGCGAAAGGAAGCGGGGGGGATCTGGGAGTTCGTGAAAGATAGGTTTGAATATTTAACTTTCCTGGAGTAGAAGCTACGGCTGGTGTCGATTCTTGGGAGAGGATCAGAATCTGTCGGTCTCTTTAGCTAAACTCGCACCAAGAAATGAAGTTGTTGCAGACGCTTGTTGGCGTGGAGAGCTCTTACCTTATAAAGCTAATTCATCGACTGCTCTGGTCCTGCCTTTAAATGACTCCGTTTGCCCTCCTGGCTCTCTTCTTCCTGCTTAATAGCACAGCATCGTGTAGTGGCTGCATCGCAGCCTGGGGACGCAGGTGACCTTGCTTCTGGTGTACTCTCGTCATGTCTCAGTGTTGGAGACTGTAACATACAGATAGATATGCTCCTCACTTTTCTCAGCGTTTGAATGAATTTTATACGCTTAGAGAGGACTCAGCTTCAGTGGTGGAAGGTGGCGTGTAGATACATGTGGTGTTTTACTGGGTGTAGTGTCATGAGTTCTGTACATAGTTGAGAGAGGTGTAGATGGGTGAAAAAGAACACTTAACTGGATTGAAGATGTATTTAGGAGATTTAGAAAATCTCTTTTTGGTGCTAGTTGATAGGGTTTTTTTTTCTTTTTTTAATATCTTTTTTTTTTTTTTTTATGGTGGGAAAGTGAGAATTTTGAAGTTATACTTGAGAAATTGGCTCTAGAATTGCCTCGCATTGATCTTGGGAGGTCCAAGAGTGTTTGCTGAACTTCCTGTATGTCCTGTTTTCTATTTATTAAATCAGAAGATCTGGAACGATCACTTTGCATTTTCTGTTCGGTCTTTTCATGAACTCTCTTTACCTGAGACTCCCTGGCGGCGCCCCCCGAGCTGGAGAGCAGGATCCCAGACCCCAGCAGAGCCCTGTGCCTGGTGATGGGATACACAACCGGGGCACGTCCCCCTGTGAACAGCACGAGCTGGATGTCCGTGGGTATGAGCGTACCTGCCTTAGGCTTTTCCGTTCCTTATCGAACCCAGATTACCTCCAAGATCAGAGCTGTGGGGCTTTGGCTCTCTCTTCTGTTTGTGTCTGAGCTGGAACATTTGAACTCACCCTCGCAACCAAGGAGAAGACTTTGGTACCGACCTGCACCAACCTTTCCTGCTTGGCACCACCGGCGTGAGCCGTCCCTATGGAAAAAGGGGTTTTTAAACTTTGCGGATACTTTTCTGAGTCATTCAAGTGTCCGGGCCTGGGGTGGACGATGGCAGCAGCAGAGCACAGTGAGTGATCTCCCGGGATTTCCTGCTCCTGTGTGACGTGGTGGTGTCGGTTGGGATGTCGCAGCGGAGGCTCTTGTGCTGCTGCTGTCTGGAGGAGGAAAAACATGTAGAGAACAAACTCGTTAATTTATTAGAATTGAAAGAAGCCTGAGGTTTTCAGAGATTTTCAGTGAATCGTAAGTAAGTTAAATACTCAATTCTCCATGAATTCTAGGTGGTTTAGGACTTGTAATTCCCATAATCTGTTTTGGTTTATTTTTCTGGCTGCAGAGTTCTGTTCCTCACTCCAGTGCTTTGTGTTTCTAATCTTCTGGTAAAGTTAACGTGGGGGTTTTTATGATACATGAAGTTGAGACGGTTTGCAAAAACACTTTACATCTGCAAGGGCACTTTGGAAATCTAGCATTTCAGCTGATGCTTTTTCTTACTGACTTGGATTTGTTCTTACTTATGACACATTTGTTCAAAGACAAATCCATTAATGGAAAGCACTTTTTGTTTTTGTTGAGGGTCAGCTCTTAGCTCGACCTACGAATAATGCAGGTGCTCAATCACTCCTGCTTAGTCTTGACTGGCAGGTATAGCATATACCTACGTGATGTTGATCTTTTCATCCGTAGTGTTCCCAGAAAGACCAGAGGGCTCGCTGTCCACTCCACGCTCAGCTCTGGTATCATTACAACCCCCCATCCCTCCTCTGCAATGAGTCCGGTTGTGTTTTGAGCCAGATGTTGCGATGGTGTGCAGCTGTGGTGACATACAGCAGCTGGCAGTCTGGTTCCTTTCTTAAGGTGTTTGCTCTGTTTGAGTTGCGTGCGAGGGGGAGGTCATCACTGTCTTTAAAAGATTTTAAAAAATTAAAAAAAAAAAAATCGTGGATGCAAGTTTGACAAGAGTGTAGGCTGTAATCTAGTGCCAACCAATAAACACGCCAGTATTTCACACACGGCTCTGCTTGCTGCGTGGTCTGTCGTCTTCCCGGCGCTGTTACCCACGTATGTGAACTTGGGAACTGGGCAATAAAGTGTCACTGGAGGAGAAAGCCCTCCCTGAAGTGGCTTGGTACATTCACAGTCTGGAAAAGAAAAGTTGGAAGGATTTCACCAACAGCCTGATGCTGAGATGGGCTTGTCTGAGCGGGGAGTGAAATTCACTGGGGTGAATTTTAAGGCACGGCATAGTTGCATTGAGATGTTTCTGGTCCTGACCAAGAGCCTCGTGGAGCAGAAGTGGTCCTGGCTCCAAAGCTGCTCACACCTCTTTCACAAAATCCTCACCGAGAGCCCTTCACGTGGAAATAGCCCCTTGGTGGGGGAGAGGCTGGGTGCCACCTGCGCCGAGAGCACTGGCACGTGCTATGAGCTGGCGGTGACATCCCAGGGCAGAGTACGCTGCGAGTGGCTGCTGCCCTGGCAAGGAGAGCAGCGAGGGCTGGAGATGGCGAGAAACATGTTCGGAGATGCCAGCATAGGTCAAGGAAAAATAACGCAAGCTGCTTCAGACCCCATTCTTAAAACTACCTGCTGCGTTTGTGCTCCACACATGCGTGTGCACACAAATGCTCTACTGAAGTACGGCCCTGTGAAGTCCGACCACCTTCCCAAAACCCGTGGTCAGGCTCAGGGTATCCCAAACCCTTTGGAGGTTTGATGCCTTCCTTGCCTGCCTGGGAAAGGCCGTCAGAGGGGATGCGAGATCCCTGCCAGGGCACGCTCGGGGAGCGGACAGGGCTCTTCGCAGCACGGCAGGCTGCCTTTGGCGCGTCCCCCTGTCCTCGCCGTTGGTGGGACAGGGTTGCTCAGCACCTTCCTCAACCTCCGCACACTCCAGTGAGAACCACTGGGTCTCTCTGCCCTGGGCCTTGCCCAGCTGTGGGGGGGACCTGTGTGTGCCGGGGCCAGCTCCTGTCCCCACGGGTGCCTGACCCTGTTTCTCCCCAACACGGGGGCCGGGCTCTGCTGATGCTCCAGTGCAGCAGATTCACCTTGGGGCTGGGGAAGAGCAAACCGGCTTCACCCGACTCTCAGGGCTCTGATTTGGTCCTCGCTTAACCAGGGTGGGGGTTTCTCCTCCTTTTGGGATGTGGAACAAAATGTTGGGCAGGACCCACTAAAGTGTAGCCGGATGACAGCAGCGAGGCTGTAAATACAGCCACGGGCGCTCTCGTGTTTATCTGCAAAGCGAACGTGTCCTGGTTTGGAGATCCATCTCTCACCCCACCCTTTGCAAATTCCCTTTGGGATCCGAATGCAACTGGGCTCCTCCTGCACCGCGTTACTGCAACGAGAGGGAAAACGCGCCGGCGTGTGCACGACATCCTCACAGTCACGGCTGCAGCGCCAAGCCAAAGGTGAAATTAATCTCTGCTGACGATGGAGTTAACGCGTTTGGGTGAGCGGTGAGGCAGAACCCGGAGCGGGCTGTGCCCCCGCGTGGGTGGGCAGCAGTGCATTCCCCCCCCCGCCCCAGTATTCCTGGCCGGGTGAGCAGCCAGAGGGATGCACTGGCTGGAAATCCAGCCACTTGCTGGATTAAACAGGAGCTTAGCGGCTCAGCAAAGCTGTCCCCAATTACCTGCTGGGGGCCGAGGAGGGGGCTGATGTCTCTCACCGCCGGTTTTTGGAGCAGAAATACCCCGTGGTGCTATTCTAGTTCCTGTCACCTGCCAAAAATTTGCCCCCCTGGCTGACTCCCCTCCCACCCCGGTCACAAAGGAGCCACATCCTGGGACTGGGGGCGATGCTACCTTTAGCCCCTGGCATCTTTCCCCCTCCTTGGCAGTAAACATGGGGAGATTTCCCCAGGGATGAGCAGCCCTTGTGCTGCCCCGGCCTTGACTCCCCTTTTTCCCCATCCAGATGCCCTGGGCAGTGGTGGATGGGGATAAACATTCACCTGGGATTTGGGGATGCTGCAAGTGCTGAGGGCTGCCTCCAGCCACGCAGGGGGGCTCAGTGACCCCCTGGTCTGCTCCCGAGGCACGCTGCTTCCCCCAGGACACTGCGTGCTCCTCCAGCCGGGCTAGGCTGGCCGCATGCTCCTTGCCGGCCCACGCTTGCTCCCACTCGCTCTTTCCAAGTAACTTTCCTAGAAATTGCTGGATTTATTTTTAGCTGCGGCACAACAGCGCCGAGCTGGAAAAGGATGGGCGGTGGCAGAGTGGGAAGCCCACATGGTGTTGACGTGCTCCTGCTGCCTTGGCCGGCTCCTGCCCTGGCAGCGGGGGGGAGCCTGGGGGGTCCAGCCCCACTGTGCGTTTCCCCCATCGCAGCGGTGCTGGCCAAATCCTGGCCCCTTTGGGCGAGAAGGAAGGGATGAGGATGGGCTGTGAGAAGAGCTGCTGCTGCTCACACGGGGGTGATGCCCCGCTCAGGGTGTGAGGCTCCCCCAGACCCCTCTCACCAGCGCTGACCCCCAGGATCTGCCTCCCCCCGTGCTACCAAAACCCCGGCTCCTGTGGTGGGATGGGCACTGAGACGGAGGCGGTGCTCCCCCAGCTCCGTGGGATGGGTTTTGGGAATGTGGGAAGTGGGGGCTGAGGCTGTAGCTGGTTTGAGAAGGGTGTATGGGGCAGGGAGGGTCAACGCGGGCAATGGGACACGTGCGACCACTGGGGACAGTGGGGTCAGCAGAGATGCTGCGGACAGCGGGGCTGTAGGGCTAGTGGGACCACTGGGGACAATGGGACAGCGGGGACAGCAGGTGTCGGGTGCTCTCAGGACAGCTGTTGGCCTCTGCTGGGCTGGGGGATCCCCCTAGCATCGGGACGAGCCACCCTGACCCCTCCACAAGAGGCTCCAGCATCCCCCAGTCTGCACCATGCCTGACTGGGGCCATCTCCGCTCCTGCATCCCCAGAGCCCCCCGCGGCCCTGGTGCATCCGCGCTGTCCCCAAGCCCTGTCCCTGGGCTGGCGAAGGGACCTGGATGCGAAAATAACTTGACGTGGGCTGGCAGGGGGTGTGGGCAGGCGGTGCCAGCAGGAGGGGGAAGGTGCTGGGTGTGGGGCTGGTTGGCCTCTCGCTGGGCAGGTTCATCCCGGTGGCTGCAGAACAGGAGCTGCTTTTCCCCGCCGCTGGCATCCCAGCGGCACAGGATGCTGTGCGGTGGCACTGAGCCCCATCCCGCCACCAGCCTGGGCACTGGGGGCCGTGTCCTCCCAGCTCCACCATCTCCAGGCTTTTCTCTTCCGCTTCATTTCACTCGATTATTCATTTTTTTTAGCTATCAGGAAGCAAAATTGGGCTCCTTGCTCCCCAGTGTGCCCCGCTCCCGCCTGACCCACTTAGCGGGGCCATCTGGTCCCCGCGTGGGCAAAGCGGATTAACCCCGCGGCTGGGATCAGGGCTGGGACACTGCCACCACCCCGGGCTCCACCACGGGTGGCACTGCTGTGACAGCCCCTGCCCTGGCTCCTGGGGTCCCTGCAGGTCTGGCCCCGGGGGGGGTCAGCAACAGCATAAGCCGGGGAGGGGACGCACGGCAGCCCCCGCGGCAGGTGACCCTACCCGGCCAGCCTGTGTGCCTGCACCCACAGGGACCCTGGCCACCCTCGGTCCCCATGGGTCTGGCATCTCACCCTCTGTCCATCCATCCATCCATTGACCTAACTAATGGTGCAGGGACACACCTACCCACCCTGGTGTGTACCTCTCCATCCATCCATCCATCTGTCCATCCATCCTTCTGTCCATCTATCCATCCACCCATCCATCCATCATCCATCCATCTGTCCATCCATCCCTCCCTCTGTCTTTTCGCCTGCCCACACCCCCCGGCTGTGCACTCCCTGTCCCGCTGTGTGTCCCGTCCCCGTCCTCCCCCACCCCG
>VYXH01006311.1:20541-32863 GCA_013397275.1 Burhinus bistriatus | reverse complement strand
ATCACCGGGCACAGGGTCCGGCACTGATGGGTAAAGCACGATGCTCTTTCCTTTTGCTGCCTCCCTGCCAGGCCCCTCCAAAAGAGCCTCCTGTCCCCATCTGAGGCACCACCAGCGGGTGCTCCATCCCTGGGGCATCCCGGGGTCAGCCGGGTTTTGTCGCGATATTTATTTTTATTTTTCATTGCAGCACCACTGCAGAGATGGGAGCCCAGCGTAGAAGCGAGTCCTGCGTGGCTCGGCACCGTGTGGTTTCGGGAGCTGGTGAGAGGCCCTGAGGCTCTCCCGGGGTTTAAGTGGGCGGTGGGCTTGGTCTGCAGTAAACCAGCTTTATTCTGAATTCCTGCGATCTGTTTTGGAAGCAGTTTAGGTCAGTCTGGAATAGGAGCTGAGATCAGCTCTGTAGGTAGGTACCAGAGCCCTGTGATGTTGAGGGCAAGGTTTTCCAAGGCATGTCAGGCATTTGGGATCTCATGGTGGGTTTTTTGATGGGATACAAGGAAATCCAGACCTCAGCATCCTCTCAGTGACGGGACTGTGCCAAATTCCCCCAAACTCCTACGGAAACTTCAATCACAAATTTAAAGGAAACTCTGATTTAGGTGCTTCTGACCATCCTGACACTAAGGGTCGAAATCTGGAGTTAGGAGCTGAACTTTAGACTGGTTGATGCTGGATTTCAGTGTCAGGCAAGTTTTTATTAAAAAAAAAAACAAAACAAAACCACCAAAACCAAACCCAAACACCTTTAAAAATATGAAACTTGGAAGCATCAATATCTGCACGTGCAAAACTTCAGCAGGGAAGATTTACAATGTAAAAAAGAAACAAATCAGACCCAGCCAGGCTTGTGGCGCTTTTTTGGCTAATTGTTATTTGGATTTTTAAAATCCCCTGCAAATTCCCCTGACTAACACACAATCAAAGCAGTGTCCCTTTCTGATTAAAAAATGAAAGCAAAGAGGGGAGAAAAACCACCCTGTAAGAAGCTGACCTGTTTTCAAACGCCCGTGAACAGAGCAGGCATCACCCCGCTTGCCCTGCCGTGGTTTGGGGCTGAGCCTGGCTGGAGCTCCCTGCCCCGGGAATGGTGGTGGGTCTCCTTCATCCAAGGGCCTTGCATCCAGGCAAGGTGTTTGTGGACCCTGAGTATCTGGGGTTTTAGCTAAAATTAGCATTCCCTCCCCACCCCTGCCTGAAGCCAACCCTGCCAGTGTTCGGAGGTGCCAGGGTGTCTTCTGCCTGCAGCAGCCCCAGCCCTGCCTGCAGCCATGCCTGGACTTCCCCCCTTTGCCATGAGCCTGGCGAGGAATCTGGTTTCTGTCCCTGGCAGAGGCTCGTTGTTATTAATATCCCTCGTTATTTATTCTGTGGTGGCAGTGAATGGCTGTAACTGGAGAGCTGCGAACAACCAGGGCTGCTCTTTCTTGCTTTGATCCCCGAAACTTTTGGCAATTCCCTGCTCGCCGAGCCCACGCCGGAGCCTCCCCAAGCCAGGGTTCACCCGTGGGGTGACCACTTGGGCTTTAAAGCAAAATAGTGCTGTGGTGGTCCCTGAAACTAAAGAGGGGCAGTGAGACGCTCCCAGCAGCCGGGAGCAACACCTGGGTGGGAAGACAGCACATGACTGTGTGCAATGGGGGGGAAAACAATGGGGAAATGGGATTTGTTTGGTGCGTGTTTCCCAGGATGGGAGGACTGAGGGATTTTTGGAAATAGCCCGGCAATGCCCAGCATTTGCGGGGAGGGGGCTGCAGGGCAGTGCCCCCCGCTTTAAATAGGAAGAGATCTGCGCGTGGGCGATGCCTGTGCGGCGAGGCGAGATGCAGAGCAGTACGAGGCTGCTTGGATTTGAGCAGAGCCCAGTGCTGGGCCTAGGATTTCAGTCCAGGAAGATCATTTTCACTTTTGTTTTTGCAGTTTTCCTGAGTTAAAGCCTGCGGCTGGTGCAGATTCGGGAGCAGGACTGGCGAGGATCCCACAACCCGCAATTCGGTCCTGCAGCGAGACCAGAGAGTGAAATTGGCTGGAAATAGTGAAATAAGAAGTGATTTACTTCCCCCCCCCATCCTGCCCCGTCCCCATGGTGGCTGAGCCTGATGCAGGGCGCTGAGGAGCAGCCTGCACCGTGCCGGGCTCAGCATTGCACCAAGCGGTGCTGCCCCGCGTTATCCCAGTCAGGCAAACAAGCTGGGAATCCTGCTGGGATGCAGGCAGGAGGGGGATGCAGGCAGGGGGGGACGCAGGCAGGGGGGGACACAGGCAGGGGCTGTCCCTGGTTGGGGTGTTTGCAGGGATGGCTGGCCATGGTGGGAGGGGACGGGGACAGGGATGGGGGCCTTTGTTTCCCCTCAGGGCTTTGTTTCCCTACGGCCCCATTGACGAAGCCCCATGTGGCCAAACAGCCCCAGATCCACCCTGAAACAGTCCTTTTTTAATTTGATCAGACAGCTCTTTCCTTCCCACCCGCCGAGCAGATTTAGCACTCACCAGTGCAGTATTTTGCTAGAGCCCTATTCTGGGGACAAATTCCTAAATCACCTGATAAATTATAGGCTTAACGCCACCGCTTTTGAGAGCGCGAGTCCTGAGTTCGCAGGACACAGTGGGATGCACGTGCTGCGGATGGAGGGTGCATGTATGAATTATTGGGTAGCCCTGGTTTTTTCTTTTTTAGCCAATGTTTCAGGCCCGGGAGGAGATCTGATGGGGAAATAGGTGCCCAGTGCTTGGGAAAAGCTGCAGCTCTTGCAAGGTCCCCTGAAAAGAAGGTGCTCGGAATCATTCCCTGCTTCTTCAGCTCAGCAGGACTCTGCAAAACTGCAGGTGCTCATCGTCTGCCCCCAAAATGCAGCCACCTCCGGGGGGGGACATGGGGGACCACAGGGTGGCCCTGGGGTGGGAGGACATCTCATCTTGCTCTGCCCTGGGTCCTGGTGACTGCCACCGAGCCCTGCAAAGCTGCGTTTGGGATTTGGGTGCCTAATTCCTGCTAATTTCCCTGGGAAAGGGGGAAACCGGATCCTCTAAGGCAGCTCTGGAAAAAAAACCCCTCAGCCCAGGTTGTTGGGTAATTGGAAGGGTTACCCGACTAATTAAGAGTGTGGTGTGTTTGTCACCTCCAAAGCCCTCTTGAACAGCAGTTAATTAGTCTGCGTGGTTCTCGGCCTTGCGGAAAGGGGTGTCATTACCCTCATCAGAGGATAATCAGAGGTGGTGTGACTTGTTGAAGGCTAGGTGAAGAGCACGTTTCACTGGTGTTTGTGTCGGGTCCGCTGCTCAGGGTGCACCATGTCCCTCTCAGATGCCTTTACTCAGCATTGCCAGGATTTTGCTGGCCAGGGAGATTTCATGCTGTGCCTGGAGCATCCCCGTGTACCGCCCCGGTCCCCAGCTGCATCCTGAGGAGCGTTTGCTGAAGATCCTCCTTCTGCACAAGCAGTTTTGCAAAATGCAAAGCCACAGGCAGGACCTGGCTCGTTCTGAAGCTGAGTTTTCTCATTTCCAGCATCCTTGGGTTGATGGAAGCAGGGAGCATGTATTTGTCTCCTTCAAATGGAGGAGCCCCTCTCCCTGCAGCCTCTCGGATGCTCCCAGTGTCTCCGGGGAGGGGACATGTCTTAGCTGGGAAAACACATCTCAGGTGCAGGAGATGCCCGAGGCCAGGCAGGAGGACAGCAGCAAGGTCTGACCCAGGTCTGGGCTTACTGCTTTGGTCGTGTCCGTCTCTTCCAGCGCGGGAGTTAGCTGAGCTCTGCATGGCTGGGATCAACGTTCATGGCACTATGGGACCCAGCGTCCCTCCTGTTGCTGCAGGGATGAGTGGGGACCCCCACGTTTCCACCCATTTCTGCTCTTTCTCTGCAAGATATGCCATGGCTGCACAAGCAAGAAGGGTCTGCAGACTGGTCCAAGATGATTAATTGCCTTTGTTAATTCTTGCCCAGTGCGATATGGTGAGCATCGCATTTGCCATGCTCTATGTTTCTGATTTTTCTCAAGGCACTGCAGGGCTGAACTCCTCCTCCTGGGAGGACATCTCTGGTGTGGAGCATCCTGAAAGCACAGTCATAGAATCGTAGAATGGTCAATGTTGGAAGGGATCTTAAAGATCGTCTAGTTCCAACCCCCCTGTCCTGGGCAGGGACACCTCCCACTAGACCAGGTTGCCCAAAGCTCCATCCATCCTGGCCTTGAACACCTCCAGGGATGGGGCATGGACAGGAAGGGCTTTCCTGAGATTCACCATGTCCTGAAGAGTTTCCAGCAGACAAGAAGAAATACTTCTCCTTCATCCAAAAAGCAGAGGGACTTGCCCAGGTCCATGCAGGAGAGGCAGTAGTGGAGCGGGACACACGAGACCCATCTTTCCTCCCATTGCTGTTACCTCGGAGCTTGCGTGCAAATCCCTGCTGAAATATTTATTACTGGCTGCAATCAATAATTAGGCCCCAGGAAAAGACATTTCTGGCAGCTGGCGCCTCCACTTGCTTTTGGAGGGTGGTATGAGGCCAAGGCATGTGGGTCACTGGGTGCCTGTCCCCCATCTGCACCCAAGGGGGAACCGGGGTGGAAATGGGGGAGCTGAGCGCTGGGGAGAAGGGCTGCCGTGGGTGTGCGTGCGTCTCCATGAAGCCCGTCTTGGGGCAAAGTTGGAGTGGGAGGAAAGGAAAATTATGCCTTACGCCTGTCCCAACCCTCCAGTGTCGAGGGGCCTGGGCTGACGAAGAGCATGGGTGCCCTTTGTGCCTGGAAAGAAGTGGCCAAATCTGCCTGGGCCAAGCCAAGCATGTCAGGTGCTGTCTTGTTTTGAAAGCTCTGCTGGGAAGTCACCCCTGGGACAGCTTGGCCGCCTGGGCGGAGAGTCATGAGGTTGGTCCTAGCGCCGCCAGGCACTGGCCAGGCGTTCCACCCGCCTGCCCCTCCAGCCACGCTGCCGGATGCGGCATTTTGTGTTTGCAACCGGGAGGAGATGGGGGCTGGATCCCCTGACTCCAGGAGCTGGGGATTTAGAGTAGAGCTTGGCCACTTGGCTGCAATGTGGAGTGGCTCCGGCCATGCCAGAGGAACCAGAGGTGAAGCCACCTTCATCCCCATGGCACAACATCCCCAACGGGGTGACAGAGACTGGGGCAGGCACAGGCCCCCGACGCCCTGATCAGGCAGAGGGACAGACAGTCAGAGACAGAGACACTGACCTGTCTCTGTCCCCACGCACACCATGTCCCACCCTTCCTTTTGTTCACAAGCCCTAAAAAAACTGGCTTCAGGGATGCTGATCTGCTGCCTTCCACGCTGTGGAGCTCGGGCTTCATCCCCTGCCTCGACCTCAGCAGCCAGGTTTAATTCCCTCCTGTCCTTTAAACAAAAATTGGGATTTGCTTTTAATCCCCTGCCAGCAGGAGCCGGGTTCGGAGGGGCTCACTGCCCTGGGCTCGGTGCTGCCTGAGTCTGTAATATATATAATCCCATATATGTAAATATATACATAAACACCCTAATATATAGCTCCGGAGAGCACTGGCTGAGCCGTGGCAGCCCACGTGGTGCAGGATGAGCCGGTGGGGCTGGAAAGTGGCTCTGGCTCAGGCGAGGACGCTCCTGCCATGCCTGGGCAGCCACCCCCTGCCTCCACGCCCTGACCTGCCAGCACCTGCGGAGATGTGTCCCTGCCTGTCACTCCTGCTCCGCTGCGGCAGGGTCTGGTTTACCCGCTTAAGCCTAGCGCGTGCCTCTCCCATCCCCTGAGATGGTGAGGATGTGTTTTGAGTGCTGCTGGTGGTGGGATGGGGAAAGGGGTGTGCGGGGGGAGCTGCTTTGGCTTGGGCACCCCGAGATGGACCATCCCGTTAGCTTTGGGGACCTGCTCGGTATCCCACTGGTGGGTGCCCCATGCTCCTTGGCCACTGGCCGTGCCACCTCGCGAGGCCTGGGGTGGGCTGCTCAGCTCTGGCCCTGGCGGGGGAGCTGGGATGCTCTGGGGCTGCAGCCATGGCTGTGGTGCACAAGGGCCTTTTGTCTGCAGGGCTGCCCCGGGAACATCCCGCCATCCCAGTTTCCCAGTAACATGAAACCTCCTCGGGGCTGCCTGCAGGAGCACAAAGCCCATGGCTGCTGGGGGGAGACAGCTCAGGCTCCCTTCCCAACTCCCCGCCACACTTCAGCACACGTGCACTGAGTGTGTCGGGGCTCAGGTGTGTAGCGGGTGGCTATCAGCCCAGCCAGGGTCCTGTGTTACCTTGCTCCTGCTAGAAAGGGGATGGCATAAGTCAGGGGACCGCCAGGAACGGAGCTGTGTGCCATCCCCGTGTCTGTAGGAGCCTCCGAGCAAGGATGTGGCCGATCCATGGTGGGGGCACCTTCCTCACCCCGGGGCTCCTCATCCTCATCCTCCTCAAGAGCTCCCCACCATTGCTCCCCAGTCCTCCCCGGGGGCACCCAGGGCACATACCAGTGGGTGAGAAGGTACCTGCGGACCCTCCTTGGAGCTCTTTTTCCTTCTGCAGCCCCAGCCCAACCTGCCCTGGGGCTGGGGGCTAACAAAGCCGGGCAAACAAGGCCAGGGAGGAACCGCTGTAAATCATTAACGGAACGTGGTGGAAGAGAATGCCAAGGGTCGTTAATTAAGAACTCGCTGTCTGGCTCGCAGGGCAGTCTGGCCACCTTATTTTTTTTAAAATCAAGGTATTTTATTGCAAGTGGCACATCAAAATGAAACAGGGCAGCAAAGAAGCCGACAGCGGCTGGCAGCATCCTGGCAGGGGGGCAGGGGCAACGTGGGAGGGGGGGGCTGCGAGGTGTGGGGGGCACCCGGTACGAGGGGCTGGAGGACACATGCTGCAAGGGGAGGGGGGATGTACTGCAAGGGGCTTGCAGGGGGCTGGAGGATGTGTGGTGCAAAGGGACGGGGGACACACGGTGCAAGGGAGAGGGGACATGATTTTCCTGCCCTTCCCAGTCAAAGGGCTGGCTCCTCCAGCCCCTGGAGTCTCTGCATGCCCCGTGCGATGGGGAAGGACCCCTGCCCTGCTCCCCGGCTCCACTGCCCCCTGTGCAAAGGCCACCCCAAGCTGTCCCTGGTGAACACCCAATTTTCTGCAGGGGCATGTCCTGACCTCAGCCTCCCACCCAGGGCAGCACCCCGGGGGACTCTCATTGGCCGCATTCCCGGTACCTCTGGGACAGCAGACCCAGCTCAGGGGATGATCGTATCCGGAGCCACTGCCACTCGCTGCCGCTTCCACATTTCCCCCCCGGAGGGGTGTCTCCGGCGGTGTCCCCCATGTGTGCACACAGGCACCGTGTACTTATTTGCCCGGGGTTGTGCTCGCTGCCGGTGACCCCGAGTTCACTGTGGCAAAGGGGACACGCCAGAGAGCCTGCTCCTTGTCGGGGCTCCAAGAAAACACTTTTCCCAGCCAAATTCCTTGACACTTTCCCTTTTACTCAGCTTGGGTTGGAAAAGCATCCGGGACCGAGGGACTTCCCTCCGTCCCGGTGACTCAGGTGGTGGTCACGCGTGACTCAGCTGCTGGCAGCATCCCTCATTCCGGAGGCGTGCGGAGGCCGGCGTGACCACAGAGGCAGGGAAATGGGAGCAGGACGTGATGCTGGAGGTGGCGAGATGGGGCGTGGGGCCAAGCTGGCTGTTGGTGTAAAAGGAGGGAGCCGGGAGCTGGAGCAGCCCTGCTCTCTGCTGTGGATGCTGTGACTCGTGTCCCCCTCCATGGGCTGGGGTGTTTAATTAACGGGCTTTGAGGGAGAAGGGTGACGGTGGGCAGCGAGTGTAGCACCTTATAGGTCAACGAATGACACAAGAGGCAGCAGGGCTGGGTCGGAGTAGCCGTCCTGAGATGTAACCGGCAGGTTTTCCTGGGGAGAACACTCCCCCACCTTGCTAAAGCAGGTTTTTGGGGCCGGAAAACTGTTTTCTAGGGGAAGGAAAACGTGTGTGCCCACCGAGTGGGTAGTCCCAGCGCCAGCGGGCAGGATGCGGCCTCGTCCCGCTGGGGCGGAGGGCTACCAGGGTCGGATCCAGGCCCCCCCCCCCCCCCTCCCCCGGCCAGCATCCCGGGGCCGCTGCTGCTGCCGGCGTGCGGTGCCAGCCTGGCGGTGCCACTGCGGTCCCCTGCTGCCACCTAACGGGGACAGACCTCCCGGCAGCGGGTGGGCCGTGGGGGGGGGGAACCCCTTCCCCGGGGCCCTCCTCCCCCGTGGGGTGGTCACAGGCTGCCGTGGGGTGCAGGTTTCCCGAGGGCTGCATCCTCCCTGCAGCCGACCGGACACACCGGGGGGAGCATCACTTTGTGGGGTGGGGGCGACCCGTGCTTCTGCGGTGAGGGGAAACTGAGGCACGCAAGGGGCTGATTGCGCTGCGGCTGAAAAGGGACCTGGGTGCTCTGGTGCCTATCCCAATCCACGCGTAGGTGCTGCTGGGCACCCTCCAGCTGGGTCAGCTGCACCCAGTTTGGGGCTGGGGCTGTGGGAGCAGTGGACTGAGCCCAGGTGGGAACCAATGGAGGTGTGAATTGGGGCTGTGCCCACAGCTGGTCCCTATCCCTCAAAGGCAGAGTGGGTAGGAACCAGCCCAGCCCAGCCCAGCCCAGCCCAGCCCAGCCCAGCCCAGCCTAGCCTAGCCTTGCACCCTGCCTGGCTTCCCATCCTTCCCTGCCTGCAGACAGGATCTGCCTGTCCCCCATGGTGAGTCTCAGCATCCCTTGCCAGGGAGCAGGATGATACTGGGGTGGGGGGGAGCTGCTGGGGTGGGCTCAGGGCAGGGCTGAAATGCATCCCTGCCTCTCCCAGCAGGCAGCCTGCCTGTGGTGGTCCCCATGGGGGCTTGCTTGATCCCCTGGGGAGGGAATGGAATGGGGGGATGCTGGTGACCCTGGCCACGGGGCTGAGCCCTCCACAGGCTGCGTGCTTTGCCCCCCAAGGACCGCAGGTGCAGTGTGTTTGTCACTAGCAGGGGACACCCAGGCACGTGGTGCGTCCCTGGCCCTGCAATGTGGCTTGCCCATCCCTGGGGGGGTACGTGACATCCAGCCCGGTCAGAGGATTAGGGCTGGCTATAACAGGTTGGGTGGTCACTGGTCGTTCCCAGCTCTGGTTACGTGGCGCCTGGCCCAAGCCCTGTGGTGCCAGGGGATCATCTTTCAGGTGGTCAGCTTTCAAATGGCACAGACACACTGGCAGGGGAGCTGGGGGGGTCACAAAGGGAAGTGGTGAGGGGTTATGGGGGGGATCCTACAAGGCTGGAAGCCACCATGGGGCTGAGAATCCCACCTCTCTGTGCCCCCAAACCCACGGCGGGGGGAGTGGGCTGTGGTTATGCCCACGGCCCCTGCCCGGGAGCGGGGGTCCTGCATGGTGCCTACTGCCTTCATGGCTTCATTGCGGGGGTGGCGCAGGAGGCTTCTTGCGTGCTCTGGTCCCCCTCCATCTATGAGGAGAGCAGCTCGGTGGGAGTTTGCAAGGCTGTCACCCACCTTCCCAGTGTGCTCCGGGGTCTGATTAATCGCTCGCTTAGCAACTGCTAATCTGTATGTAGGTGCTGGAGCCCAACGAGGCGCACGCGTGTCTCCCTTCGGAGGGGAGCGTCACGATGGCACAGGCTGGGGGGTGACTGGGAGCTGGGGGAGGACAGCAGCGTTCCCATTCCCGACAAGAGGCCCCAGGGTCCCTACGAATGGAAAACACCCCTGAAGCAGCCCACCCTCCCCGGCCAGCACCCACACATCGCCCTTAAATAGAAGGACATAGTTAATGGCTGCCTGGAGGGTCCTTGCTCCACAGCATCTTTGGGGAGAGTGCTTGGGGTGCATCGGCTGGCAGGGGGGAGCGTTTTTCCCTGGAGATTTAGGGAAGGCTCCTGGGAGGGGTGTGTGGGGTGTGTTGGGGATGTGACTTGCATTTCACCCCGATGTGTGTGGGTGATGGGAGCTGTGTGCTAACACTGTGCGACACCCTTTGAACGTGGGACAGGAGGGGATGGTCCCTGTCCCCACCGCAACTGTGTGTGCATGGGGTGTTAGGCCAGTGAATTGCCCCAAAAATCTTCCTCCCTTTCCCCTCCTCGGCCTGAAGGGAGCCTGGCGTGGCCGGATCCATCCCGCCACACGGCTGCAATGAGGATGGCTGCCACAGGAAGGCGCTGGTGGCTTTTGCTGGAAGTCCAGGGATGTGAGATGCTGAGTCCAGATTTGGGACTGGAGTGCTGGTGTGGGGAGCGTGGCCGTGGGCTGGGGTGTGTCACAGCCTGTATGCCCGGCTGGGGGTCCCGAGGGCCCCGGCTGTGCTCCCCCAGGACCCATTTGTCACTGCTCCTGGCCCTGGCCAAGGCTGGCTTTTGATCCTTACTGCACAGATTTCTCCAGATTTTTTTTCATCGCTCAGTGAAAACCAACCCACTGTGCCGAGCCTTCCTCCTTGCAAACCCCATCCCCTGCTGCTGGGGTGCCCTCTCTCCCGGGACCCCGCAGCCCCCTCCTCTCCTGCCCCACCACCGAGACCCCTCAGAGCTGACTGATGCACCCACCTCCATCTCCCCTCTTGTCCCAGGGGATGGGGGCTTTGCTGGACCTTGTTATAGGCAACGCATGGGAGAACCCCCCTGGGACCCCTCGTTCAGGGTGCCGGGAGCCGTGCTGCCCTGCCATGGCTGGTGAGGTTTGGCTGCTGAAGGTAGGCTTGGTGGCAAAGGTTTTTTTTTGTTTGTTTGGTTTTTTTTTTTAATTGGTTTATGGTGTGAGGAACTGTGAAATCTGGGCTGTGTTTTATTACACCACATATTGCACTGGACAAGATGGGAGTAGTTAAACGCATGCTGCCACTTGAGCATGGGCTTGTCCCCAAGCGGTGACAGTTAAAGGACCCTTCTTTCACCAGGCTGGGGGCTCTGCTTCAGTGTGGGTGTCCCCGTGTGCCCCAGCGTACACTGCCAGTGGCCAGGTAGATGTCCCCTCCATGCCAGTGGTCCCCAGACTGCCTGCCACTGGTGTCCGGCAGCTGCTGAGCACATCTGGGTGCCAGAACCTCCCATGGGAGCCTGGCCTGAGCATGGGCTTGGCTTATTGCCTGGGAATTGATCGGGTTATGGGGGAGAATTTGTTATTAGTTAATTTTGATAGCCAGGTCGGAAGAGTTTCTCTGTGGGAAGCCGTTCTCTCGGCAATAAGAGCATCTTCAGCTGATGGCACCATCCCTAAACTTCCAGGTGCAGCACCGCCGAGCACCCTGCAAGGGCTGCGGCTTCACCTGCTGTCGCTTCAGCAAAGCCCCCAGCAGCAGCTGGTGCTGAGCTGCTGAGAGCAAAGGAGAAAAGCGCTGCCGTGGGGAGGCTGCTCCACCTTCCCCAGCTGCTGCCAGGCTGAGCACCAGAGCCAGCGGGAGGTGACGCCGCTCTGTGCCACGTGTGGGGTCCTGGGCTGGGGACACAGCACCCTTGCTGCCCCAAAACAGTGCTTAGAATTGAGCTCCTCCATGGCCAACTGCTCCCTCCGTAGCACGGCCCCCACCACCCATCCCATGCCCTCCTCTTGGAACTAGAGCTTGTGGTGCTGCCGGTGCTGGGAAAGAGAAAAAGCAAGCAAAAATAATAATAATAATAAAAGATTTGAATATTGTGCAGCCAAACGGGGCCACCTGTGGACCTCTGCAAATGGAGTGACATATGAAGGAGCTCTTAATTAGTTGACCAGCATCCAAATTGTGAGCAGAAAGGGGCTGGGGGTGTGTGTGTGCCCTCCATGGGTGTGTAATGATCAGCCTGTGCATGTGCAAAGGGTGGTGGGCATGGCTGGGGTGGGGCTGGACTGGCTCCATGGGGATGCTGGAGGAGATGGTCCCTTCTGGGGTGGCTATTGCTTGTGCAAAGAGACGCAGCCACGGGGATGGGGATCTCCTGGGATGCCACTTCACAGTGCAGGATCTGTCCCACCTCCTCTTGAGCCTATTTATGCCTTTTCCAAAAGCTGCTTTCTTGCTTGGGAGACACACGCCGGTACCGGCCAGGGGGGCCCTTCCTGGAGCAGCCGCTCTTGTTGCAGCACCCAATCGATGAGGAACATAATTACTCTTGCAAAGGCAAATCTGTGCCGGCATTGACTCTTTGGTAGCACTCCAAGGAAGACAGTGTTTCCTTGCAAAGTATGAGGCCATGAATATTTTATGCCCGAGGAGGATATTTCTTTCAGGAGGTTGTTCCATGAATTATGGAAAAGTTGGGAGGAGAAGACGGGTGTTATTTCGATGGGGTCGGCTCCATGGTGGAGGCTGCCCTGGCGCTGTGGGGCTTCTCTTGTCCCAGGTCCCTTGCCCTGTG
>VYXH01006311.1:0-12091 GCA_013397275.1 Burhinus bistriatus | reverse complement strand
CCCGCGGCAGCTCCCCAGCTCCCTCCTCTCCCGCTTATTGCATTATTCACAGTTGTGGGGCTGCGCACCGCTGCCTCCCCGCCGCACCCCCCGCCATGGGGTACACGGGGGGACACCCCCTGCCCCAGTCCCCAAGCTTGGCACCTTTGGCCCCAGAGGTACCCGTGGCCCCGGCGTGGGCTGCGGGAGGGGAGCTGGGGGGCTTGTCGGGCTGGGAAGGGGTTTGGGCAGGAGGCACCGGGCAGGGGCTGGTGTCTGTGGCCAAGCCGCAGGCGGGTGGTTGCCCTCCCCTCGCCTCACCGCAGCCGACAGGGCCCGCAGAGCCCGCTGCAGGGCAGGGGAGGGGGAGAGAGAGCCGGTGCTTTGCCCAGGTCAGCGGGGAAGGGGCTGCCCCTTGGAGTTTGGAGGGGTTTTGGGGTGTAAGACCCTTCCCCGGAGCCGTGAAGGCATCCCCGGTTCGGGGCAGGGAGCCCTGCTCCCTGTGCAGGCAGATGCTCCCGGGTTTTCCTCTCCCGAGCGCTCTCCTGCTCCTCAGCACTTTTTGGGAGAGTGAATCTGTGTGGCTTCGGGAGCCACCAGGGAAGTTGGCAACTGTGGGAAAAAAACGGAGAACTCTCCCACCGCCTGCCCGGGTGCAGCCCTGCTGCCTTTCTCCTCCTCCTCCTCCTCCTGGTGTGATGAGTTTGCTGTGCTCTGCCAGCCGGGTTATTTTTCTGTGGGCTGCTTCGGGCTTTGAGGGGGATGTCCGCTGCCTTCAGTGGTGCCTGCGACAGAGATGCTGCGGAGTGAGTCATTGCCATTGCCACCTCTGGGTGACCTGTAGCTTGGGGTTTGACGGAGGGATGGCACGAAGCCGGGCTGGGGTGACCGAAGCTGGGCTGGGGTGACCAGAGGAGCTCACCGGCGCTGGCTGCTCGCCCGATGCAGGGCCCGGGGAGGGAGGGAACTGAGCTGATCTGTTGAATGCAGTGAGGAGCTCAGGAAAATGCCAAGAGAAGTGCCAAAAGAAAAAGCTCATTTCCTTCCCTCCCTCCTCTCTCTTTAAGCTAGGCTTTATCCGCACCAGGGCAGCAGGCAGGGGGTGTGGGGGGACGTGCTGGGCAAGGCTCTGGCTGGAGGGCGAGCTGGGGTGAGACTCCCCCCTTCCTGTGACTTGCCACCTCGGTGCTGACAGCCGTGGTCCGACGGGATGTGCAGAAATCCCAGCTGCTTTTGGCCAGGTTGGCTGAGCCGGGGGGATGCAGCACCGGGGGCTGTGGTGAGGGTGGTCCATCTTTGTGAGGGTGGTGGGTCCTCACGGGCAGCAGCGGGCTCCAGCTGCGCTGGGCTGGGAGGGCAGCAGGCGCTGGGCTGGTGGCGCTGAGCTGCACCCCAGGGTGTCGAGGCAGCGGAGGGGGAGCTTCAAGAGGATTTTACAGCAGCAACCAAAGCTTAGATGCAGCTGTGGTCCAGCCCTGCACCCCTGGGGCCAGAGTCGCCCTGCGGAGGAGCCTGCCGGCTCCCCGAAAAAGGGTGTCACGTGCTTCAACTTTGGCATCAGGCAGGAGGAGGATGGATTTGTCAGCTCAGCCACCCCCTTCCAGCTCTTCCCAGAAAGGCAACAGCTTGAAGATGTGGCAGGTCCTAATTATAACATAGGCGAACCCGCTCCTGCTGCCCCCCTGGCTTTGCGCCCACTGCGGGCACTGCCTCTTCCTCTCGGGCTTCATGTCTAACGGAGGGGTTTCCTCTGCAGGGTGGTCCGGTTCCCTGTGCCGCTGTGCTGTGGATGGCCCTGCACAAAGCCCGGCTCAGGATGGGGGGCTCTGCCCCTGCCGGCGCCTTCCCAGGCTGGGGACAGGCAGGGGCTTGTGCTGCCGGAGCAGTCTTGGGCCGTAGGTGTGATGGGGAGCAGAAACGCTGGGCAGTGCCAGGAGCACTGCTGGAGACCGGCAGTCAGGCCGCGCTCTTGCTTCAAGCCAGCGCCATCCCAATTTGCAGAAGGTGATCAAAAATTAATTGCAGGCTTTTGCTGCACGTGGTAGGAGCGGGGATGAGCGCCGGCTCCTTCCCTCCCTCCAGCCTTTCCTGGCTGGAGCTCTGTGTGTTGGCTGCTGGCAGAGACCCCGCGCCGCCTCCTGCAAGGTGAGCCGCTGCAATCTCCGCTTGTTCCGCGGCCGGATCCTGCTTGCCTTCCCCTTGCCATGCCATCCAGTCCTTCAAAGTGAGGGATTAGCTCTGGCCTGCTTGGCAGCAGGGAGGGAGGGGGAAGGAGAGAGCTTGCCCGCAGTTAAGAAGAGAGAGAGAGATATATATAACGTGATAAATATTCCCTGGGTCTGATCCGCGCCCAGTGAGAGCCTTTTTCCTTGAGCTTCAGCATCCTCCAGGGGATACTCTGGAGCAGCGAGGAGGGTGACGATACCCAGTTTTTTTCCCCACGGGACTCTGAGCTGGGTGCTGGCAGGACCCCGTTGCAGAGAGGTCGAGTTGGCATCCTGGCGATTGGCTTGGGCTTATGCGAGAGTTGTGATATTGGTTTGTGCATTGATTGAGGGATTGCTGGGGGACGGGGAGGGGGCGGCGTCTTGGAGCATGTCGGGTGGGTTTTGATGGTAAAATCTGGGGTCTCTGCTTGCCGCTGCCTGCTGAGCCGTGGCCTTGCTTTTCCTCCGAGCGAACACTGGGGTACTTGACTTGAATACTGAAGGTTTTGCCTGTCAAGAGAGAACTTAACCTGGTGCCCCCTCTCCCCGTGTCTAAATTCTGCTGTACTTCATGGAGCTTTTGCAATTAAAAAAAACCAGGAGCCCAAGTGAAGTTCCCTGAAATCGCTCACAAGTGGGGAAGAGCAAGCGTGCACTAATTGGGATATTGTGCTGCGTGCCGGCTGGCCCCGCTTGCCGAAGGAATAGCAGGTGGGAAAGAAACGGCCTTGATTTTCAAAAAGATGCCGGTGAGCTCGCAGCAGCCAGCGCGGCAGAAGCCGACACAGCCCTCCCGGTACTGGGGCTGGGCTGGAGAGGTCTCCTTGGTGGTGGGCTGATGGGCGGTCGGCTCCTTGGCAGCCGGGGATGGGGTTGTGCAGGTGAGTGCTGGGCGCAGCCTCTTGGCCGCTTATTCCTGCATCTCCCGGACCACGTCACCAGCTCAGCCTTTGTCTGGTTTAACAAGCTCCGATGCAACTGGGTGGGCTTAGTGCAAAACCAGTGAGTGTCCTGGCTCTGAACTGGGAACCAACAGGTCCCACATAGCTGAAGGAGCCCGGTCCTGCAGGCAGAGCTCTGTGGTCCATGGGAGCAGGGTCTGCTTGGAAAGGGCTGGGATGCTCAGGCCCTGCAATAAGCCCTGGCTGGGATCTGAATAACTCGCCTCTCGGCTTTGCCTGCTGCCGGTGGTAATAAAGCCGCGGTGATTAGCGCTTAGCTGGTGCTTGGGTTGATGGCACATGAGACACGAACTCGCCTGTCTTCAGCGGCATGGGCTCCGTGGAGCTAATGGCAGTAAAATGACTTGGTTTTGACTGGGAGTCTTGCAGGGAGTGGAGCAAGGGAGAGAAACGGGCCATTTCCTTCCTTATTTATCCCCCCCCCCCCAAAGGAGCTTTTCCATTGCTGCGAAATCCCTGGGTTGAGGGGCAGGTCTGGGGGGCTCCAGCAAAGAGTCCCCTGTGCTGTGCAGCTGCGATGGGCCAGGTCTCCTCCGGCTCCAGGGCTCGGGCTCTCGGGATCGGTTGGTGTGATCTGGGGGTCCTGTGACAGCACCAGACTGGGGAACAGAAATTTTGCAGACAAAACCCATGCAATGTGTGCAGGGAGGGCTCCAGCTGCCTCTCCTGGAGATGCACCAGCCCCGGCAGGGTGACCGGGAGCACTTGCCTTGATTCCAAAGCCCTGGGGTGCAGACCCCTGCAGTGGGAAGAGCTGCCCAGCTCCAGGGCCGTGTGTCCCAGAGCCTGTGAGCATCTCTGGGCTCTGCGGGAAGTGGCAAGCCCGAATTATGCCTTGCTGCAACCCCGGACAGTGCAGTGCTTGCAGGGATGCATGGAAGGACCTGTGGGAAGGAGCTGCAGAGGTGAAGCCCAGGATGGTCAGTCTCTGCCTCCGGGATGCAGTCTCTCCTCCGGGCACTGGAGATGGATTTGCAGCAGGAGCTCTGCGCGGCGCAGGGGCATTTTTAATCAGCGTTTGATTTCTCCTGCCCAGTTGAGCCCTCACTCTGCTCCAGCCAGGGGCCTTCGTGGATGGCAAAGATGGTGATGCCGGTGCTGGCTGGTGGCTCGGCCACCGCTAGAGGGGGGCAAGATGCCACCGTGTAGGACCGGTCCCATGTCCTGGGGTGCTGGCGGCCAGCAGGGCAGGGGCACAGCCCGGGAGCTGAGCCCTGCCTGTCACCCCCTTCGTTACCCCTGTGCCGGGGTGGCAGCAGCCCCAGGACCCACTTCTGCAGCTCCTGACCCTCGTTAGATCAGTTTGGCTCAGGCTGGGCAACGACCCGTGCCCGGGGTCTGGAGATCTGCTCGGTTTGGTTAGTCCTTGCACCGCTTTGTGGATCGCAGCGTGGTGGAAATGCTCGACTCTCACTGACCATGTGCTTGTGGGAAGCGGGAGGAAGCAGCATTTCTCCTTCCTTTGGAGCTATGATAGGTGCCATGCTGGGCATTTATCCCACCCCATTTATCACCACTCTCGGGGGTGCATACCTGCAAAATCTTGTTGCAAATCTGCAAATATTTCTTCCCCTGCAGAGCTGTGCAGATGGGGCAGGAGGGTGGCTCCATCCCCTCGCTGCCCGTAGCATGTGGGTAAGGCTGTTCCCAGCTCCACGAGCACCTGCTGGAGGCAGGTGTCTCCCTCCAGATGTGCGTCTCCCTCCAGATGTGCGGGACCAGCCTCACAGGGGAAGGGCTGCTTTGGGGAGGTGCAGGAGCTGGGCTCCCTGGGGATGCAGGGGCTGGTCCCACACCTTGGAGGAAGGATGGGTTTCCCTCCTTCAGCTTTAAGGTCTGGGTTCCTGCCTGCTCGGGCTGGGTGAATTCCCGGCATGGGTGGGACCAAGATTTGGGCTGAGTGAGGAGCAGTGGCTGTGGGGATGCTTGGGGCAGGTGGAGAGTGATGGGGGGAAGGGGATGCTCGTCTCCTGACCCTTCTTGACCAGGGCTTAGGCTGTTCGTAGCACAGGCTCATCGGGTAATTCAGGCTGCATCTCCCCTAATGATTCAGCGAGGGATTCAAACCAGCTTCCCCCTCCCCTCCCCATTATTTGTGCTTTCTTCTTGCCTGCCATGGTATTTTTACCTTCAGTTCATTCAGATTATATGATCAAAGGAGGCACAAAAGGGAGAGAACAGAGAGGAAAAGGCTTAAAAGAAGAAAGGGAGAGGCTATGGGCTCTGGGGGCACTGCCAGCTCCATAGGAGCTGCCGTGGGCTTGGAGGATTTTCCTGGGAGCAGGTCCACGTGGTGACCCATTGCGCCTTCTCCGATGGGCAGAAATGTCGCGGCTCCTGGGGCAGAATGCAAGAAATGACCTGATTTCAGCTGGTATGAGGGAAGTGCGGTGTTTGAGCATCTCCAGGTCTCCCCATCATCTGCCTCCTCGCCACGGGCACAGCCTGACCCGCTTCCAGGCTGTAGCAGGAGCCGTTTTCCCCTGCTCTGCTGCCAATGCATGGGATGGTTCTTGCAAAGGAGATGGGACCATGTGGAGGATTGATCCCTGTCCTTGATCCCTATCCGAGCGGGGCCGCACTGGTGGGGGTTCTCCCGGTGGCGGGGCAGGCTGGGGCGGGTGGGTGTCGTTGCCACAGTATTCCCAANAGCTCCTGCCTTTTGAAGCAAAGAACTTGGCACTGGGTAATTCTGGTTGCTTAAAAGCCCCGGCTGTCAGAAACACTTTGAAGATGGGCCTTCAAGTGGCTCCGACGAGCAGGGATGTGCATAATTTACGGAGGTGAGTTGAGGCAAGGGCTCTCCTGGCTGGGGCGGCTGCGGAGCTGGGAACCTCCTCCGTGGTGTAAAGGGGCTCGGCATGGCCGGCTCCAGTGGGCAACACCCCTCAGGGCTGGCTGAGGATCCGGCCGTGCAGGCGCGGGCTCGGATGCTGGGCTCTGCGCTTGAGCTGAGATTAATTTAAGCTGTTTCTTCGGTCTCGCTGTTGCGGCCCATCTGCTTGGGGAATGCATTTGCCTGCTCGGTTCTCCTCGGCTTTTTGGTGCCTTGCATTAATCATACGCTGCCCTTGCAGCATCCATCAGTGGCTGCTTGGAGACAGCAGGGACCGGGCTGCAAGGAAGAGCCTTCCAGAGGGGAAACCGAGGCAGGGGGCTGTGCTGCTTGGCCAGGGGCAGCTCCGGGGTGTGAGGAGGGGGATGAAGGGCTGTCCTGCAGCGATCTTGGAGCCAGGACTGTGACAGCACCCTGTGCCCACTTGAGAGCTCTGTGGTGGAAGCAAAAGAGACAAGGTGAGGGCACAGGGGGTTGTGGGAGGATGGTGAGGGGTAAGACCCCCCCCGAGCTCCCCCCCAGCTGTGAGCAGGAGGCTCCTGCGAGGGTGCGGGGCCCGGATGGAGGGGCTGGGACGGGCTGAGCCCTCTGCCAGCTCCAGCGCTGGCTCTGGAGGAGGCAGCACCTCTGAGACATCGTGTGGGAACTGGTGTGCTGGGGCAGCGGGGCAGGATGGAAATTAGCAAGAGCAGGTGGGGTTTTTCCATTTGGTGAAAGGACCAAATCTCACTCCATGCTGTTTGATGGTTAATTGGGACCCAAGGGTGCCTCCCCGCCCACCACACCATGCTGCAGGGCAGGGCTGCTCTTCGATTGCTCCTTTTTGGGGGAGAGAAGCTGGCGATGCTGAGATGCTTGTCACGGGCCACGCTTGGTGCTGGGGCTGCCGATGCCCTTGTGGCACTCGGGGAGGTGTTGGGATGCAGCTTGTGTCCGCGGGCACAGCCTGCGGGCATCACCCAGCCACCGCTCCCAGTGCCTTCACCACCAGTTTTGCCCCCAGTTTCCCAAGGGACCATTTGCTCCCTCTTTCTTTCCCTGTGGGCACCCAGCTTGGGGTCCAATGGCTTTTGCAGCCCGCTGGGCTCGGCACACAGCTGACCATCCATCTGTGCCGCTTTTAAGTTGAGCAGACCCTCCAGTTGCTTGCCTGGGGCAGCCAGAAAGACAAACTGCCTCCGTGGCTTGGGCAAGCCCTCAGTGCTGTCGATATTTGCTGCTGGAAGCTGTCAATAACGGATGCTTGCAAGGAAGCAGCTGCTGGTTCAGAAATCAGTGGCCCGAAGGAAAAGCGGCAGGAGCAGCAATGCTTAAGGGTAGTGATTCAGATCCATAATGCTGGGTTTCGGCAGCGCCTGGCCGTGTCGGCTCTTGCTTCAGACCCAGATCAGCTCTGAGCCCGCATGGTTTGCAGCGCGGTGCTCGAGACGTGGGGACTCGTGGCAGATGAATGAAAAGCCCGTTGGGAAAGAGCCCCCGGGTCCTTTGGCACCTCCTTGCTTGAGCTCGGTGATGCAGGGGATGGGGGACGGCTCGTGGCTCTGACCCCCACTGAGGCCATGTGCCTGGCAGACCTGGGAGGAGGCTTGGGAAGATCTTCAGCCTCAAACTGCTTTGCTGGGGGCAGGACCTTGTGTCAGGCTGGGCCATCGATGGGGACAAGGAAGGGGCAGGTGGGTGCAGCAGAGGAGGGGACTTGCCCCTCGGTAGACGGGCTGTTCAAAGAGCAGGTTTCTCCCCACATCAGCTTAGTGTCTAAATCGAGCTCGGCTTTAAGGTGGCTGGTTGGTTCCCATGCCCGGCTGTGCCCTAGGGCAGGGACCAGGCACCAGGGCTGTGGGTGCATGTGGAGTTTGCCCCCCTCCAAGCACCGTCTTGGGGCTCGTGTCAGCCTGGAGGCTCCCTGAAGAGGGGATGGGATGGGACGGGACGGGTCCTGAGGCCTCCTTCCAGCCCCAAGCTGGCTGCTGACCTGGTCTCGCTCCCTGGGGCAGAGCGAGTTGGGGGTCCCCACACCAGCCTCTGCCTGGATGCAGTTTGGGCTGAGCCATAGCAGCCGGTGTGAATCAGAAATCAAGTGAATCCTAAATCTTTTTTTTTTTTTTTTTACAATAACCCCCAGTGCTAATTTCTGCTGGGCTCCCTGATGAAAGCTCGGAATAGCTGATGTCCTCTTCATCCTCCTGCTTCATTTTCTCTCTCTTTCTCTCCCTCCCTCCTATTCCCCCCCCCGCCCTCTCAAGGGCTCTGGAGGAAGGACCCGAAGCTTTGCTTGGGCTCGCGTCTCCACCACCGCCTCTTCTCCCTGGCATAGCCATGCAGACCCCGGCACCCTTCTGCAGCCCGGCTGCCCGCTGCTCCCCGGGGACCGGCATCACCGGCAGGAGCCGCTGACGGTGCCGGGAGCGGGAGCTCACCCGGAGCCATGCCGCTCACCCGCGCCAGCCTCGCTCCCTGACTGCTGCTGGGTTTCGGGCCGTGAGCTCTGCCCCAGCACGGCTTCGGCAATGAGCGGGGGTTATTTTTGCATGGAGCGTCTCTCCTTCTGCCTCCTCCTGAGTGCCTGGAGCTGGGTGCCCGGGGGTGCTGCCAAGCCCAAGGGCCAGGGCTACCCGCACATGAACTCCATCCGTATCGACGGGGACATCACACTCGGGGGGCTCTTCCCCGTCCACGGCCGGGGCGCAGAGGGCAAAGCCTGCGGGGAGTTGAAGAAGGAGAAGGGTATCCATCGCCTGGAGGCCATGCTCTTTGCCCTGGACCGTATCAACAATGACCCTGACCTGCTTCCCAACATCACCCTGGGCGCCCGCATCCTGGACACGTGCTCACGGGACACGCACGCCCTGGAGCAGTCGCTGACCTTCGTGCAAGCCCTCATCGAGAAGGACAGCACTGAGGTGCGCTGCGTCAATGGCGGTCCCCCCATCATCACCAAACCCGAGCGGGTGGTCGGCGTCATCGGCGCCTCAGGCAGCTCCGTCTCCATCATGGTGGCCAACATCCTGCGGCTCTTCAAGGTAGGGCTTGGCCAGGGTAAAAATAACCACTTGGCAAAAACACCGCGGGTGTTTTTGCAGTGTTTCTCCATGTGTGCCTCTTTCTCCACAGCTGGGGGTAGGCAGGAGCTGGTGGCTTTAAAACCCTTCTCTTGCCTCCCCCAGGTCCCCGGAGATCCCTTCCTCCATCCCCCTCCGGTGACGACACTTTTAGCAGGAGGTTTTTTTGTCTCTTCGCCCCCGGCTTCGTGGTGACGGGGGATGCTGATGCTCCTGGCATCAGTGTGGCTGTGGGAGGGAGGTTGCCTTGCAGGGGATGGATGGGGAGGTGGGCTGAGGATGGGTGTGAGGTGGGCTAACTCGGGCTGGAAGGGACCGTGGAGGGCTCAGCCCACTGCCCTTGTCCACTGGGGCTGTCTCTGGGGTCAGACCAGGTTGTTCAGGGCTTGGTTGTGGTGGATCTTGAAGACCTGGAGAGGGTCCAGGCTCCCTGGGAGCTGCCCGAGGGTTTCTGGGGTGCAGCCCTCGGCCCCCTCCCTGGCTGATACTTGAGGGGACTTGGCCAGTCTGCGGAAGCGGTGTCACCTAGCGGGGGTGAGCCCGGGGGGATCCTGGCCGTCCCGCTCACCACGCTGGGTGTAAGATACCCTTTGCCATCATATAAGACACGCTGGGCATCTGCCTGCCTGTGACTGTCACCTATAGACTAACACTCTCAACTTGCCTGCCTGCAAGCAGCTGATAGTTGGGAGCATTTCAACATAGACCCCCCTGACACCAGTTATGGTGGATGGCTCGATAAGGGGGTGTGGGTTACCCGCCCCCCCCCAAAATGTAAGGTCTCACCGGCTGGGGAGCCGCAGGGTTGCTGCGTTCACTGCTGGGATGGGGGCAGCTACTGCCGACGGGGCGCGAGGACAGCTGTCACTGCTCTCTGTTCCAGCCCAGGAGATATCAGCCAAGCTGGGGACATTTGTCCTATGCCACCGGTCCCAGCTGTGCAGGGGGGAACAGGGCACTCGGGGCTGTGGTGGGACGAAGGCTGGCTCTCCCTCCTGATCTCCGTGCCAGCTGTAGGAAAGCTGAGGAGTTTATAATTACTTTCCCCCCTCGCTGTGCATTTATTTATCTGCAGCAACGTCCCCGGGCTAAAGCGAGTGTTTGAAGAAGAGCCCCCTCCGCAGCAAATGGCGGGAGAAATGTAAATACTCCGCACACCCAGCAGCGGTGGGAGCCCTGTGCAGTTCCTGGAGCGGGGTCCCAGCTCTGTCTCCCCTCCCAGCACCCCGAAACCCCTCGGTTCAGCAGGGCTGATGCCGTTTTCCTTTTTCTCTTTCCCTCCTCCTCTTCCTCCACTGACCCAGCGTGCTGAAAGCACCGGTGCCCTCCTGGGAAGGCTGGAAGCTGTGAGCGAAGATGGAAAAAACGGATTTGTGATGGAGTTTGATTTTTCTGGGTCCCTTTTTTTAAAACGTGTTAATGTTCCAGGCAATGAGTGAGAGGGCTATTCAATAATTAAAATAATATAAATTAGAGGGAGCAGGAGGAACTTAAAAGCTATTTGCCGAGACAAAAATGATTGAATGCCTCGGAGAGGAGGAGGGAGGCAGGCAGCGGGGAAGGAGGCAGGAGAGTGACAGCTGGAGGAGTGTGGGGTACCTACATCCTTTCCAGTTTTTTTTTTGTTTTTTTGTTTTTTTTTTTTTCTCCCCCTTCTCTCCAATTTTGATTCTTGGGCAAAGCAGCGGTGACCCATGCAGGAAGGATGTCACTGAGCTCAGATGCACCCATGCCCCAGCCTTGCAGCCAGGCACCGGTGGCCTGATGAGGGCATGTCTGAAGCCCTGGGTGTCCCCAGCAACTTTAAAATCCAGAGCTGACCTCAGCCCAAGGTGACAGTGAGGAGGTGCGTAGGGGATGGAGACCTCAAACCCCCCGGGAGAGGAGGATGCAGGACGAGCTCAACCCTTCCTAGACAGCAGCGAATCCCTGCGTGTGGGTGAGGGGGTGTGCATGCGGGAGGGTGCGGAGTGGGTGTACTCCCCGATGGTCCCCAAAACAGGGACATCATTCCCATGGGATGTAGGATCTCATCCTGCCTCACTGGGCACAGTCGTGTTCCTGCAGCGGTGGGGGCTCGGGGAGGGGGGGCTCTTCCCCTCCGCCCCCACCTGAGAGCTGCTGCCGCTCTTTGTTATTCAAATAGTAGGTTTATGGCAGGGACATGCTTAAAATGAAAATAAGGCAACTTCCATTTCATGCCGCTGCTGACCTTTAAGCACAGGTGACTCCGCTCTGAGGTTCAGCAAAGCGTTTGCCTTCCCGGGCACCGCTACGCAGGCGATTGCCTTTGCCCATTCCCTGGGGAAATGACACTTGCCGGAGCTCTGGCTCCTGCTATGGCATCATGGCACGAGGCGAGAACTGCTCGCGTCCCCTCAGCGCCCGCACCAGGAGCCCTTGGCATTCCCCCAGAGAGGGGATGCTGGTGTAAAGTGCTGGGAGCTGAAACAGGGGGCACCCGCTCCCGATGCTGGGGGAAGCACTGGGGATGGCTGCCCTGCATGAGGCTCCGTGTCCCCTCCCTGCAGGCAGCTGGTGGCGATGGTGGGGGCAGCGCGGGGGCATTTTCAGTGACCTGTAAGTACATTGATTTTTAAATCGCTGAAGTGGTTCTCTGGGAGGGTTGCAGCCCATTCAGCCAGCGGCGCAGGCACAAAATCAATTAGAAAGTCTGACAAGGCGAGAAGCAAACAGCTTCTCCGCTGCCTGCCCCGGTGCCTGGGTGTTCGCTCACACCCGTGTGCCTGTCAGATTGCAGGCAGGAGCCCTCCCCTCCCTTTGCTGAGCCCCATTTCACCCGCGGCTCCCCTCGCCCCGCTCCAGCAGCGGTAGGTGGATCGCAGCAGGTCTGCATCCCGCCCTGCAGATGCTGCAGAGCCCTTGCTGGAAGGGGGAGCTGCCCCATCTCTACCTCCAACCATAAGCGTGGCGGAGGCGGCTGTTCCTGCCCTGGGATGATGCTGGCCCCCTCCGTGGTCCCTTGCCCCATCCCACGCTCACCTCCTGTGCACCTCTCCCTGTTCCATCCCTGCTCCTGGCCCGCGC
>VYXH01006309.1:0-28837 GCA_013397275.1 Burhinus bistriatus | reverse complement strand
CCCCCCAAAACCTGGCCAATCCCCCGCAACGGCGGCGAAGTACTCACACTCGGATTCGGAGCCTTCCTCTTCTCCTTCCTCCTCCTCCTCACTGTCCTCACCTTCGCTCTCCTCCTCCTTCTCAATTTTCTGCCTCACGCTGGTGAAGACGGACTGCAGGACGATGGAGTCCTCGTAGATCTGGGGCGGGTGGGGGAAAAGCGCCGGGGTGAGCCAAGGGGAAGGAGCAACGGCATTACCGGGGCTCGTGCCGTGCCGCGCTGTGCCGTGCCTTACCAGAGAGCCCTCGAGGTTGAAGGTCTGCGCGTTCTGGCACAGCAGCATGACGTCCTTCTCCAGATCGTTCAGGCTCCGGTACTTGTGGTTGCGGATGCGCTCCTGCGGGAAGAGAAAGGACCGGTCAAGGCTGCGGCCGCGCTCGTTAGCTGGGCGGTGACGAGGGGGTTCGGTCCGCGCCCTCCGGCTCTTCCCAGACACCGATGGGAACGGCGGACGCTACATCTGCCCGCGCCCTGGACAGCGGAGCTGCCGCACACCCAGACTGGGGCTGGAGGCGGCCACGTGGCCACTGGCCACCGCGGATGACGTCGAGGCCGACACGGCAAAGCGCGGCAGAAGGGGACGGATCCGCGACTCCGGCGGCATTACCTTGATTTTCTTGAAGTCGACGGGCTTGCGGATGAGCTCGTAGTACTCCGGCAGCTCCTTGCGGGAAGGCAGCTGGATGAAGACTTCGCTGAGCTGCCGTCCACTACTACTACAAAGAGAAACCACGTGTCAATGGCGAGTGCCCGGCAGCGCCGGAATCCCTGCTCCTCGGCAGCACCGGAACGGGGAGAACGTGTGTGTGTGTGTCCCCGGCAGCGGAGAGGAGCCCGGAGCCTTCCCAAGAGGGGTCTGGGGGATTTAAACAACCGCTCCTCCATGCCAAGCACCAACCGGCTGCGCCGCAGGCGCCTGGATGGCGAAGAACAGCGCCGGGAACGCCGGCAGCGCCGGATGCAACAGCCCTGAGCAGGCAGTGACCCAGAGGACAAGCCAACAGCGACCACCCCGTGCCCCGAAATGGATGGGGTGACTTTCACAGCCTACGGCTACGCCGGGCATGAACCAAGAGCGCGGCAGAACTGCCCTCCGCAGCTTAATTAATTAATTCCTCGTTCCCAGCCCACTAGATGAAGCCGCCAGCTGGACACGCGGGTGGCGCTCAGCCCGTTTGATGTTCCCAGCGCTCCGCAAATCTCTCGGCCACGGGTCGGCAGCCACCCAAGAGCCGCAGGGATTAAACCGGCGGCGCTGCCAGCTCCCTGGCCGGGCTTCAGGCTCTGGTTAGGAGAGCGCAGCCGGTGCCGCGTGGCGAGAACTCAGCACCCGCGCCCGCTTCTCTTACCTGTCCTTGTACTTGATGACGGCGTCCACGATCTTCTTCATTTTTTTGGTGAGGTTGGGGGGGTTTGGGGAGAGTTTTTCCGCCGGCGGCCTGCCGCGCTTCTTCTGCTTTTTGCTCTCATCGTCCTTATCCCGGCTGCGGGTGCTGGTGGTGGGAGTGGCGGAGCCGACATCCGTGTCCCGCTTGCGTTTGCGGGAGGATTTTTTTTGGCGTACCTCCTCCTCGATCTCCTCCAGCGTGCCCTCCTCGATCGCCTGCCCAGGGGAGCAACACAGGATCCGCTAGCACAGAGGCTCCCGGCCACGGGGTCGGGGACTTCGTGGCTCCGCGTGCCGGGGGACGCCGGCACTGCCCGCTTAGCCAGGACCTGCTCAACCCACCTCCGCCGCTCCCAGCCCCAGCTGGACACAGGGCCGAGGGGCTCCAGGGAGCGCCCAGCAGCCTCCGCTGTGCCGTGAGCCCACGGCAACGCCGCGCTTCCAAACCCCGACGGGCCGGGGACGCGGTTCAGAGTTCGGTTTCCGGGAGCGGAGGCTCTGTAGGGCCCCGCTGGAATGCTCGGCCACGGGGACAGCTTCGGGGTGACCATGAAGGTCCCTCACGGAAGGGGATAATTAAGGGATGGGGAGAAACGAGGCCCCGGAGAGAGCGGGCGTAACACCGACAGCCTCGCCAGCCCAGGCAGCAAAATACGCCGGCCTCGATAGAATTATCATTGGGTTTTCCTCCTCCTGCTCGCAACCACACCTGCCGGCGGCGGATGCGGATGTTCAGAGTCCACGCAGCCTGGCTAAGAGCAACCTTCCGCTACGGCACGGCTTCGTGCCGGGACACCTCGGGGTTGGGGGAAGCTTATGGCCGGGCCAGGCTTTGGGGTCAAATCGAAGCCGCTTTGGAGAGCTCTGCGGCACTGGGGGGTGCTGGTGGGGGAGAAGCCGGCCGTGAGCCGGGCAATGTGTGCCGGTAGCCCAGAAAGCCACCGGCATCCCGGGCTGCATCCCCAGCAGCGTGGGCAGCAGGGCGAGGGAGGGGATTGTGCCCCTCTGCTGCGCTGGGGTGAGACCCCCCTGCAGTGCTGCCTCCAGCGCTGGGGACACCAACAGCAGAAGGACCCGGAGCTGGTGGAGCGGGGCCAGAGGAGGCCACGGAGATGCTGGGAGGGCTGGAGCCCCTCTGCTGGGAGGCCAGGCTGGGGGAGTTGGGGGGGTTCAGCCTGGAGAAGAGAAGGCTCCGGGGAGACCTTCCAGCCCCTTCCAGTCCCTCCAGGGGCTCCAGGAAAGCTGGGCAGGGACTCTGGATCAGGGAGCGGAGCCAGAGGACGAGGGGCAACGGTTTGACCCGGAAAGAGGGCGGATTTGGATGAGATCTCAGGGAGAAATTGTGGCCTGGGAGGCTGGGGAGACCCTGGCCGGGGTTGCCCCGAGCAGCTGTGGCTGCCCCATCCCTGGAGGTGTTGAAGGCCAGGTTGGACGGGGCTTGGAGTGAGCTGGGCTAGTGGGAGGTGTCCCTGCCCAGGGCAGGGGGTGGCACTGGAGGGTCTTTGGGGTCCCTGCCCACCCAAACCGTTCTACGATTCTCTGATTTAACCGGAGGCTGCGGCCCCGGGCGTTTGCTCTGGCGCAGAGGGAGGGACCCGAGCGCTGAAGCAGAGGTTTGAGAAGGCCATTGGAGAACGATGCTGTACCATGTATACCTTGAGCCACTGCTTTTCCGTCAGCGAGTCGCTGTAGTCCACCTCCTTACGGTGCCGCGAGCCTCGCCCAAACATCTTTTCCTCCTCCTCCTCACACGTCAACCTCTCCACCTCGGCATCATCCTTGATGATCCAAGACGGCAGCTCATCCTCCTCCATCAAGCGCGGTTTGCGCTTGGGGTTTCGCGCCTCCTCCCGCCTGCGGTCCAGGTCCATGCGCTGGAAGAAGAGGGGTTTTTTTGCTGTGGTGCTGCCGGCAAAGCCACGGCGGGGAGCGGCCACTACATCCCTACGGCTTCGGGGCATCCTCAGAGGGGCACGGGGGTGCCGCAGGACCGGCACGGCCTCGAGACGGCCAGAGGATGGGGCTGAGGGATATCTGAGCCGGCACAGGGCTGCGGTGACACCGGGGACAGGGGATGCTGCCCTTGGACCGCCCGGCACACATGGCTGGAGGAACCAGGCAAGGAGCTGGAGGTGTTTTGGTAGCCACCGGCTCCTCACAGCTCAGTAGAGGCTGTGTAAAATAAACCCAGCCGGCCACAAACCGGAGGGAGAACCACGGCACAGTTGCCGGAGGCGGCGGGAGGCCGGATTTCGTTACGCTGGCTGCTGCGCCGGGGCCGGGAGGCTCTCCTCTCTCTGCCGGCCATCTCCGGACAAGCCCGCTGCCAGCGAAGCCCTTCGGGGACCGTGGGCTGGCGCGTCGGGCACAGAAGTTACGTGTGCGCCGGCAGAGCCGACGGGGCTGCGAGCTCTGGGCGAGAGACACCCGGCCTCGCACAAACCCCCCGCCCTGTCCTCATTAAGGGTTTGACCAAATTGGCGCCATTCCCGAGACCTGGAATCCTCCAAGGAGGCTGAGAATTAGGCGGTCTCCTTTCCGAGGAGCCTTTCCTCCAATCTTAAACGCTCCTTGTCCCATCTCCTTTCACGGGCTGCAGCTCTTTCGGGTGGGGAAACGGCTTTTTTGCTCGGGGACAGGGGTCCCGGCACACGGCTCCCGGCCCCGTCTCTTCCTTCCCGCAGCGGGAAACTCGGCCCCCTCTCCTCCGGCTCCCCCCTGAGCTCATCCCTTACCGGAGCCGGGAGCATCCTGACTTTGAGCCCCTGCTCTACTGTTTCGTTTTACCTGTTGAACGAGTCACGGCTTCGTTAAGCACTCTCAGCTGATTTCTGTTAGAGAGACCGTTTTAGCTGCTACTCGGAAGAACAGCGGGCACCACTCCTCCTCCGCAAGCCTGTGCCATCATGCTCACCATGAAAAGGTCAAACTCCTCTTCGTGCCGCGCAATCATCTGGTTGACCGTTTCGTCGTCGGGAACTTCGTCTTCTTCCTGCAAGATTTTAAATCCCCGATTCAATGGCGAGAGAAGGCGGGGCGGCAGGTTCGTCCGCTGGGAGCACAGCACCGAACATCGTTACCATCCGACGCTTGTTCGGTTGCCCGTGAAAGATGTGTTTTTGGGTGGCCTCAGTCCAGTTTCTAGCGGACAGGTTATCCGCGGTGCAAAGATCACCGTCAGAGCTGGCACGTGCGTTGGCAGTCTCAGCAGCAAGGCCGAGGATTGAATGGGCGTGGAGACTGAACAACCCCTCTCACCTTTAGAGGTGGTTCCTCCAACTCAGCGTTCAGGCACAGGGTTGAGGCAGTGTGGGGGAAGCTTGCACTGCCACTGCCGCTGCCCGCGCTGTATCTGTTCTGTGGATAAATAGAGGACTTCAGTCTCCAGGGCTGTCAATCCGGCACCTTTCACCGACGCTAAAAAATTCACTTCAAATAGAAACAAGTGTTCATGCTCCTTTCTTTCCTTTTTTTATTTTTTTTTTTTTATATTTTTTTTTCTCCTCTCTCCTCTCTTTCTCTCTCCTCTCTCCTTCTAGCCCCCACGCCCTTGGCCTCGAGGACACACAGAGCAGTGGAGCAAAGCCAGCCACACGTTCGCCATCCGCGCTCTGGAGTAGGAGGAAGCTGCCTGCGCTGCCCCTTACCTCGTCCTGCTCCTCGTGCTCCAAGATAGCCTGGAGGAACGCTCTTCGCTCGTGGCTCGAGGATTTCTGGTCAAACATGCCGGCTTGGATAACCTTCTGATCAACATTCAGCTTGTATTTGGCGGCGGCAAGGATCTTCTCCTCCACGCTGTTGACGGTGCAGAGCCGGAGAACGCGCACTTCGTTCTGCTGCCCGATGCGGTGCGCGCGGTCTTGCGCCTGCAGGTCCTGCCGGGGAAGCGCGCATCGTTTGCCGAGTCATGTACAGCCGGCTCCCGCCGGGATAAAAAAAAAAAACCACCACGCTTTATCCTCTAAAAGGCCTGGTGGGAGACGCAGGCTGCACCCTGAACGCTCGCTCGCAGCAATCCCTGAGGACTACGGTACGCTCGCAGGGAATTCGGTTAACGGGAACCATTGGTACCGGCGGCTGCTCGCTCCTCGGGAGACCGAGCGTGTGTAGGGGGGAGAAAAAAAAAAGCAACTCCCCACGCGGACAACAGCAGCTGGAATTTGGGGACGGCTCTCTGCCTCTCGCGGGCCGTGTGTCACCGGGAGCGTGCCTGCGGGTCTCCGGCAGCACCGGGCTCGGTGGACGGCAGAGTTTCGAGGCCTCCACTCGTGCCGGAAGGAGGAAGGGCTCTCGGACCTCAGTTGCCGGCAGAGATAATCTTTAAAGGTTTGCTGCCAGCGCAAGGATTCGTTTGGCTGCACGAGGCTCTCGGCTTTTCCTCCGGCCTGCCTCACCCCCGAGAGCCGAAACCTGCTCGCAGCCGGCAGGGCAAACGCCCGGGGTCTTGCGCGAGACCGCACTGCTGGCTTTCGTCCCGGGGACGCGGCTACGACACCGCGGGCGGGCGGACAGACGGACACGGCAGCGTTTGGGCCGAGGGTCTTCATCGTCGGGCTGGACTGCCAGCACCGGCTGCGCCTCCCGGAGACGGTGCTAAGGCTCGAGAGTGAGCGCGGTGCTCTTCTAGGCATGCCAGAGAGACGGCGCGGACGCAGCCGTCTTCTCCATCCATTCCGCTCGCTTTTTGCTTTGTTTGTTGCCTTTTTTTTTTTTTTTTTTTTTTGGGGGGGGGGGGGGGNNGGAGGGGGGTCTTGGTTTGTTTGTTTTTTACCTGGTGAGGGTTCCAGTCGCTGTCAAAGATAATCACAGTATCGGCAGACTGGAGGTTCAGACCCAGCCCGCCAGCCCGAGTGCTCAGCAAAAAAATGAAGTACTCGGAGCCTGGCTCATTGAAAGTCTTTAACAACATGCCCCGGTCTTCCGCCTTAGTGGTTCCTGGAAACAGAGAGGAAGGGTTAACTCCTGCTCCGCAGGCGATGGGATCCGGTGGGACGGGAGGGCGAGGGGCTCCGCGGGCATTCCGAGGGGGCTGCCCACCCTCGGCAGGGAGCAGGGGAGCTCAGAAGAGGCATTTCGGGCACCGGGGTGCTCGCAGGCACCGCGCCGGCCGCCAGGACGATGGGCTGCAATCCGGTGGGGTGCGAGCGCGCGTCCTGTGAAAGGACGGCGTGGCGGGGGCAGGGGGTGTGCGGCTGCTTTCGGGAGAAAGACTTGAGAGAAAAGGGCAAAAGGGAGAGGAACGGCTACAGCGGGCGGGTGCTGCCGGCCCGACTCGGCCTCTGGGCTGTCCCCGAGCGGATCAGGAGATCTCCCAGAGCTCAGGACGGCCGTTCCGGGAACGCGGCTGGTTTTAAAGCGGCGTTTGGTACGTTTGAGGCCAGGGTGGTTACAGAGGGTTGGCAGCAAGCAGGAGACCAGGCTCAGCGATAGGCGAGGGTCTCTCCCAGCCCGTCCTCCCCAAAACCATCCTCTTCCCGCTCTCTTTAGAGAACCGCAGCTCCGTAAACCACACAAGGGCTCCGCACAAGCCCGGGGAGAGCTGGGGATGCTGCGGGTGCGAGGTGAGCTCGCCCCGCGTCAGGGAACGGTTAAGAGACGCTCACGCTGACGCCGGCCGCGGTGCGTAAACGCCTCGGCACCGGCTGTGCCGTGGGGTGGCGACTGTGCCCCGCTCGGTGTCGGGGAAGGGGCGCGCGGGGCGAGTTACTGCCCGGCTGTGAGCAGAAAGGGTCGGGCGAGGTGCCGACCGCAAGCACGATGCCAACGTTAGCACCCACCCCGAGCTGAAAGTCGTTAAAGGTTGCGACCGAAGGAGCAAAGGGCTCCCAGAGACCGACCGACCGCAGGGGAGAAACCTCGGTTTAAACGACGGCTTCGGTCTCGTTCTGCGCCTCACCTTCTCAGCAGCTTAATGCTTTACTCAGAAGGTCGATTCGTTAACGAGTTTTGCTGGCAAAGAGGGTTTGGGTCTGCAGAGCCTTCAGCAGCCCGGCGGCATCGCCGGCGTCTTTACGGGATATTCAGTGGTTTTATTGCAACCGGAAAGGGTGGATTGACTTTCCTTTTCTACCAGGTTAGAGCAGTGCACACACTAAGCTGCACGCCTTCTGACTTAAACCTGGAATCCAGCTAATTAATTTGGATTTACTCTATTTTAATAACGTTACAGGCCACCCGGCCCTTAGCAGCATCCTCCAGGGTTCGGGAATTAAATAGTAGATCAGACGAATTTAAAAAAAATGGAAACTGCGGCTGAAGCGGCAGCCGATGATTAACGTATAAAGTCCAAGGCTGCGCTTTGTATCTTTTACCCTGCACCCTGCGAGGTTTACGGCTTTAACCCGCATCCTGCCAGCAGGGTTAATTGCTTTACGACGTGCTGTTTGCTTCGGAAGCGTTTTCCTTGCGAGAGAGACTGCGGGGACGGTGAAGCCGGAGGAGCTTACCTCACTGCTCGGCCCCACGCGAGGGCTTTATCCGCACGGTAAGAAAAGAGAGGGGCGGCTGCCGTCCCCGCGCTCGGAGGCACTCACCGTCCAGCCTGAGGTATTTGAATCCGCGATAAGCAAAATAATCTTCCATGATGGTCATGAGGGAGGTCATCTGGCAGAAGAGCAGCACCTTGTGGTTGGTGGCTCGCAGTTTGGGGAGAATTCTGTCGAGGAGCTCAAATTTGCCCGAGGCGCGGTACAAATCCAGCCTGGGAGGGAAAAGAAGAAGGGAAATAAGGACGCGATGCTAAAAAAGCGGCGTCTCCCTCTGGTAAGGATTATCAGCGCTCGCTGCCGCGTCGCCAGCTCGTTTAACACGCACCGGTAAACGACTCCGCCAGGAAAAGCCACAAACATCCCCCACGCGGTGTTAACTCTGCAACACCCGACTCACCCTTGCACGATGCCTCCCGTGAACCCCAAGTGCTCGGAAAAGGATTCCTGCAGGCAGAGAGAGAAACGACGTCAGGAACTCTCCTCCCACCCAAATTAATCCAACAAAGTCCTGGAACTGCCCTAAAAGAGAACTGGCCCTGGGGGTCAGGCAGGGAGGACTGGTGACGCTCCCGGTGTGCCTCGGGAAGCTGCTTTGGGAAGCAGGCGGAGGAAGGGAGCCGTTTTAACAGGTCTGCCCCGTCTCAGACAGCGAGGCCCTGCGGCCGGCGGGGAGTTTGCATCCAAAGAGATCGGCCTGAAGGGATACACCCGGTCACGCTCTTTTTCGGCGACGTTACTTCGCCGAGCTCGCTTGAGCGGATTTCAGACCGTTTTGGGCGGCAAGGAGGAGCGTGCCGAAAGAAGCCCGATCGGCACAGCGGGCGCGGAGGGCTGACGCTCGGCTGGCCAAGCAGCCAGGCGGTTAACGCTNGACTGCAACAGCTATCCAGGAATATTCCGGGAATATTTAACCGGGGGGGGTTCGCAGCCCCGAGGCTTCAGCGTTGCCCAGATCTACTGGGAGCTGTGTCTAGAGGCACTGGATCCGCAGCGGGACTGCCCGGGACTCTCCCCAGTCAGCGAGGGGCCACGTTCAAGGTTTTAACGCAGATGTTAAAGTCACCTTGAGGAGTCTGAGGCCGAGGGGAGGCCGGGGGGAGAAGCGGAGCTGAAGAACATGGAATTTTTCACCTCCAGCNGAACTGCCCTAAAAGAGAACTGGCCCTGGGGGTCAGGCAGGGAGGACTGGTGACGCTCCCGGTGTGCCTCGGGAAGCTGCTTTGGGAAGCAGGCGGAGGAAGGGAGCCGTTTTAACAGGTCTGCCCCGTCTCAGACAGCGAGGCCCTGCGGCCGGCGGGGAGTTTGCATCCAAAGAGATCGGCCTGAAGGGATACACCCGGTCACGCTCTTTTTCGGCGACGTTACTTCGCCGAGCTCGCTTGAGCGGATTTCAGACCGTTTTGGGCGGCAAGGAGGAGCGTGCCGAAAGAAGCCCGATCGGCACAGCGGGCGCGGAGGGCTGACGCTCGGCTGGCCAAGCAGCCAGGCGGTTAACGCTCGGTCCGTGCCGCAACCGCCGTCGGTTTTTGGGTATTTTTCCCAACGTTTAGAAGGGGGACGGAACAGTTTTTCCAGCTTTCCAAGAGAGCGTGCGAGCGCGGCGCGTGCCAGCCCGGAGCCCACGTTACCTCTATATGCTGAAACATGTAGGGATGGTTACAGATCTTCCGCAGCTGCATGATCGTGTTCATTAAAGTTTTCGTACCGCCTTTACCCTGCGCCAACGAGACAGGAAATCAGAAATCTTGCATTTGAGTTTACCGACTGCAACAGCTATCCAGGAATATTCCGNTTTTTTTTTCCCCCCTAATTAATTGCCATTTGACTTTCTGATCGCTTTGAAAAGGCACGTCGGTGGCCTCCGTGGGTTTCCCCGGCAGCCGCAGGATTACATCCCACCGCAATCCCCACGGCTCCTCCCCTGGATGCAGGAGGGAGTCGCGCCGGGCCAAGCTCGACCCAAGCCCACCCAGAGCCCTCTGCTCTGAGCCGTCCCCCCCCAGGACTTCTTGTTTTGCTTATAAAAAGGGGTTTGTTGTTTTTTTTTTTGCTCTATCTGTTGACGCAGCAGCCGGGGATAGAACAGCCACCTCCATCTGCGGAGGCGTTTCCAGCCCCACTCTGACAGCGGAGGAATCGGCCAAAAGCAGGGAATTTGGTGGCCAGACCTTTTTGTCCTTCTCGGAGCCGTCCGTCAGCAGCACCCCCTTGGCCTGCATGTGCCTGTAGAGCACCCTCTGCAGAGCGGACATGTCGCACTTGATCACGTACTCCACCTGCAAGGAGCAGGGCGGGGAAAAAAAAAAAAGGGGAATTCCCGAGGCGACGGCAGCCAGCACCCCCCAAAACCCCCGAGACGCCGGATCCTTCCGAAGCGTGGCACAAACCCACCCGCTTCTAAAGCCCCGAGGTCCCCTCCCTCATCCTCCCAGGAACCAACGCAGCCACCTCTCCGTGGAGCTGCATAAAGCTCTACGAACGCACGGAGACGGGGGAAGAGCGGGACGTTTCTCCCGGCCGTTACCTTTTCAGGCAGCTGCGCTTCCACTTCCTTCTTCAGCCTCCGCAGCAGGAAGGGGCGCAGCACTTTGTGCAGACGCCGGATAATCAGGATGGTTTCTTCTTCGTTCAGGTCCACCTGCGACACCAGGAAAGGGAACCGTTACGCCGGGGAAGGTCCCTTCCCTCAGCTGCCCTCGAGGGCAGCGAGATTCCCGGGTAAAGCACAGCGACGCGTGGCTCCGCACGCGACGGAACTGGGACGTGGAAAGCCTCTTTGCTGTAATCATCGCAACCTGAGGTTTCCGCACGGATTTTTTTTTTTTTTTTTTTTTTTTTTTTTTTTTTTTTTTTTTTTTTTTTTTTTTTTTTTTGGTTCAGTTCGGCTCGCTGATCTTCCCCCGGCTGGCCCACAACCTGCTCTGCAAAAGCTCCGCCGCCGCGACTGGCTTCGAACAGCTCCAGAGCCATGAAACAACGGCACCGGCAGCACCTTCGCCGTTTGGAGAACCGCACCAGCAAAAGCCCAGCCGGCTTCTCCCGCCAAGGCTCGGAGACCTCGGCGTCGGGAGAACCGTTCGCCCACCCTCATCTCCAGCACTCCATTAACGCTCCGTATTTTCCAGTCTCCCACTAAAAGCCGTCCCAAAGGAATTACGTTTGACAGGACGGTGCGCCGCACCTCCCCAGTGGAAACGAGAAGATTTTTTGCCAGCGTCTACAAACACAAGTTACCCAAAACTCCCGCAGCGGCGAGGGCTGCCGCCCGGCTTCCTGCCGTACCTTTTCTCCCGTCATGGCAAAGGGAGCGTTAAACCACTGCTCGAAGGTGCTGCAGCTCTTGAAGATGGTGGGCAGGAGGAAATTAAGCAGAGCCCACAGCTCCGGCAGCTTGTTCTGCAGCGGGGTTCCCGTCAGCAGCAACCGGCGCGGAGCCACGTAGTGGGTGTTGAGGACCTGGGTGAGTTTGCAGTGGTGGTTCTTCATCCTGTGGCCCTCGTCCACGATCATGTACTTCCAGCGGATCTGCGGGAAGGAGAAGGGCGGTGTGGGCAAGGGGACGGCGCCTTCTCCCAGCTCCAGCTACGACCGCAGAATCCCACCCACAGCGCAATCGGGCCTCCGGAGGCATCCGGGAGAGATCCAAGCGAATCCGGGATCGTGGAAACCCACTCTAACCTCTCCTGAGGTCTCACGTGGGAACCGCTCCCATCAGGAGCGCTTTGCGTCGCCGGCTCAGACGGACGCGGAAGGAGCGGGGAGAAAGGAAGAGCGCCAACGCCAAATAGCTGATGGAGGCTGAGGCCAGCTTTGGGGCATTTCAGTATTTCTTGAGCTTTTTGGCCATTAATAAATCAAACCGCGTTTAACTCCGCGCAATACAAAGGGAAAAGAGAAGACAGTTCCCTTAAAAAGCCTTGCGGAGGTGAGACGCATCAGCTCCAACGCGTCTCACAACGGGGGCAGACCCCGGTCACCAAGGACTAAATCTGAGGGAAGATAAACCCGTTAAAGCCCGGGGCTGCGACGGGGCGCATCGTCTGGGTGCTTTCGAAACGGCACGATTTTTCCAACCCAGGGGAAGCCTCAACGTTTGAGCTCCACCCTGCGGCAGCCGGCTCCGTACAGACCAACCCCCTCCGCCTGTATTATTCCTATAATAAATATCCATTGTCCTACGAATTGCTTTATTACGAGGGGAAAGAAATATTTGCTGTATCGCAGGATACGCAGCCAAAAATAAGGCGAACGCTACATCAGCTCTGGCTGCTGAGGGTAAGCAGCGGCTCCTCGCCTCCTGCCACGTGACGACGAGAGACTCCAGAGAGAAAAATAAAAAAAAAAACTCATTTTAGGGAGGGTTTNCAGCTCTGGCTGCTGAGGGTAAGCAGCGGCTCCTCGCCTCCTGCCACGTGACGACGAGAGACTCCAGAGAGAAAAATAAAAAAAAAAATCTCATTTGAGGCAGGATTTTTGCCGACAGGGACTGTCACGGTGACGCCCGTGCGGTGCCCACGAGCGCGGGCGATCCTCCTGCCGCGGCCCAAACAACAGGGAAGAGGGAGCTGCCGCTGCCTGCTGCTGGCAGGACTCACCTTGGCCAGGATGTGCTTATCTTTGATGATGTATTCGTAAGTAGTGAGCAAGACATTGAATTTCCCGCTTCGGAGCTGAGGTACGAACGCCCGTCTTGCTGCTGGAGAGCCCTGGAGAAAGAATTTCAAGCAGCAATGTGAAACCAGAACGTAATATCCAGGAGAAGAGAGGCGGTGGGAGCGGTTGTCATCCGCCGCGGAACAATTGTTCCGGTTACAGAAAGGCAGCGAGAACACTTGTGCAGGCGGCAGCAGCTGGATTCCTTCTGCCGCCAAGGAATGAAACACAAATGTGGATTTCATCGCTTTAGCGCCAGGAAGCGTCCCCAGCTTCCTTGGGATAATGGAAATACTGTTAGGCCGGAAGGAGGAAAAGGCAAGCTGGCATCCAAGGAATCCCCCCCCTCCCCGAAACGAACGGCCAAAGGAGCCCGGTAGGCGCGTGCAAAAATAACGTCGGTACTTGCCTTGTACGAGACCTTCACCACAGAAGGAGCCCATTTGTCAAACTCATACGCCCAGTTCGACAGAGTTCTGGTGGAGGGGGAGGAAAAAAGGAAAAAAAAAAGAGAGAGAAACGGTAAAAACTGGTCCTTGCGCACCGGGGAACCAGAGCACAGAGCGCTTTCCGTGCTGGGCGAGGGCTTCAGGCAGGGCACTTACGAGAGAGGTACTATAATGAGGAAGGGTCCGTTGATCCGTTTGTGCTCCATGAGGTATGTGATTAAAGCGATGGTCTGGATGGTTTTGCCCAGACCCATTTCATCCGCCAGGATGCCGTTCAGGTTGTTGTTGTACAGGGACACCAGCCACTCCAAACCTTTGATCTACGGGGGAGGAAAAAAGAGGAAAAAAAAAAAAAAAGAGGGATTGAGGGATGAAATAAAAAAAAAATCAGACTGCAGACGGAGCAGCCGCATATCAGACGCGCTAACGACCTGCGTGCCCCACCCCCCATCTTATGCATTATGCAGATGAGCTCCCTATACCCTATTAATTTTAATTATTTAAAGCCAGTCACAGGCATTCATGTATTCCTCCCCTCTCAGGGCCGCGGACACACGCGGAGAGCTGACGTTCTTTGTTTTAAGCAGCGTTTATCTCGCACCGGACGGACGGGCTGGCTCTGCCCTCGGCTGCCCTTCCTTGCTGCCGGCAGCGTCTCGGCACAGCCCGGATCTCGGTGCCTCCCGCCGAAACCTCCCGACAGCGCCGGCAGAAGCCCCGCTACGGCAGAGCCGGGCGGGATGGCACGGGAAGCGCTGCCTTCCGCAGCCTCTCACCTGGTACTGCTTGAGGACGCCGTTGACCATCAGCGTGGACTGTTTGTCCACCCTCTCGGTGACGGCGTGGGCCACGGCGTAGTACGACTGCAGGCCCCTCGCCAGAGCTTGGGACACGCCGTATTCATCGTCAACATCTTGCTTAGCGTTCCTGCGGGGAGGAGGGGGGGAAAAAAAAAAAAATTGGAGATAAGAAAGATGATCCCCTTTGGAGAAAACTCCTGGGGAGCCCCGTCAGTCCCAGGGTGGTTCATTTTCCCCACCAGGAGCCAAATTCGGTCTCATTTTGGAAAGCCCGCTTCCCCAGAACTGGGCGTGGAAAAACCGCCGCCCGCCGAATTTCACTCCTTCGAAACACAAAACAGGCCAGATTCACAGAAAGCGCCTCTGAAACAGAAGAGGGCACGCCAGGACGGCGGGTGAAGAGGCAGGGCTCACTCGATAATGTGTCTGGCATCCACTTCCGAGACGTCGTCGCTGTCTGGATCGGGGATCTTCTTCTTCTCCTCCACAGGCAGGGCCGGCTGAGCCGGTTGCGGTTGCTCCTCTTCCTCCTCCTGCCAGGAGACAAAAAGCCGCCGAGTCTCGTTTATACGGTGGCAACGGCAACAAAACCTGCTCAGCCGCGCTCGGGAGCGGCCGAGCCCACAGGCAACAACGGCAAACGATCCGAAAACCCCAGGGGCCGCGCTCGCTGCCCCAGCAGCTCGCAGACCCACGCTCTTCGTTAGGGCGCGTCCCCTAACGAGGACAGAGGCTACCAGGAGCAGCATCTCACACCCTTTGCTTCCGGGCGTCCAAAGAGTTACGTGAGAAATATTTGGGGAGAAAACCGGGGAGCTAAGGAACGCAGCTCGCCCGTGGCCTCGCTGCCCCTCACTCGCTTTACGCGGGTTTTTTTTTTTTTTGATTTATTCTAAATACAGGTATTTTGAGCTGAGGCACATCTGTGCTGGAAAAATGACTTCTCGAGATGAGCTTAGCGCGGTACATAGGGCTGTTTCCTGTTCTCTCAGAAATATTTAAAATACGAAAGCGCAAGGGAGACCGGTGATATTTCTCCTTACCTCCTCCTCCTCTTCTGACCCACTTTCTTCACTGTCAGATCTTGGAGCGACTTCATATCTAATTAAATACAAATATTAATATTTAATTGCAAATCTGCTACCAACAGCACTCTGCACACAGCACGAGATCAGCACGGTTCTCGAAACCCTTCCATTAAAACTCCGTTGTTATCAGTATCCATTTTTTATTTTATTTTTTTTTTTAAATAAAATGCTTATTCGGTTATTTTTCCCTCACTTACTTCAAGTTTTCACACGCGCTCTGGGGAAAGCGTATGAGCCCGAGAGCCCGCGTCCGGGACCACCCACCAAGCCTTTCCCACTTAATTTTTGGGAGGCTGATGAAATCTTTCCTTCCCGATCTGCAGCCCCGCTGCTTCCAGCCCCCTGCGCTTCCCAAGGTTTGGGCCCGCGCCAGGTGCTTTCCCCGCTGCCAATCCCGTACGGAACAGCGATCCCAGCCCTCCCAACAGCGCGGCTACGGCCGGAGCTCCCCGTTCCCCTCCGGGCTCCGGTGTGCCGCAGACCAGAGACACGGAGGGGCCGGAGAAAATCTCCCACCGGCGCCGCCCCCCGGCACTTACCCGGGATTCATCTCCAGCCAGGCTTCCAGCTGCCCGGCCTTCGGGGCATCGGTGCCGGTGAGGATCTTGCCGCTTTCCACATGGATCACTTTGACAGGGAGGTCGCTCATTTGGCTCGTCTCGTCCAGCGGCTGCGGGGTCAAAGGCAGGCTGCGGGTCAGTTTTTTGGGTTGTTTTTTTTTTTTTTTTCTTTTTTTGTCTCGAAACAGAGCTTGCATTTCCATCAACATCTATGGTTTTGACCAAACCCACCCCAGGACCACCGGGACGACGGCTGGGAAGAAGGAAATGACCGACTGCTTTGACTACCATGACAGCAGAGGACAGGCAAAGCTCGAGAGCTGATGAGATTTAACATTTTTGCTTTGGGGAAAAAAAAAAAAAAAATCAATGCAGACACTAAATCTTTGCGTGGGAAGGCACGGTCGGATGCCAAACTCCGTTCACCCAGGAACAATTAGTTTGAAATATCACTCAAAAGCTCCTCTGCTCGCAAGGGGGTTTCGCGAAGCGCCGAGCACAGGAGGTTCGACGCACGGGGCTGATCCCGGTGCGGAGCGGAGTTACGGATCCCTGGCAGGCGACAGGAACCCCAAGCCCACCGACCTGCCCGAGCTCAGACACAGAAGCGCTGGGGAGGAAACCAAACCCTGAGCCGCCCTCCCCTGCGGCCGGTCCAGAGCCCGCCCGAGAAAAGCGCTCCCGCCGGGGATGGGCAGGGAGATCTCTCTTTCCACCCGGGCACAAGTTCTATTTTAGGAAGTCTTAATTTAGCCGCCCGCTGCGTTAGATCTCGTCAGCGGCGGCGGCCTTGCAGCAGGGAGGATTGTACCGGGGCGTTTTCAGCACGTGGCTGACGTTTCCTACCCTACTTGGCAGGACATAAAATAAGATTATTGGGCTTACTTCGCCATCTGGTCCGATCGCCGGAGTCTGCCCTTCTGCGTTCTCTGCCTTCTGAAAGAGGAGGAAGGCGGTCGTCAGCGACCCAGCGCCTCCGCAAAGACGACATTCCCGCTCCCCGCGAAAGCTTGGCTTTCAACTCACCTTCTTTTTCTTTTTCTTCTTCTTCTCCTTGGCCACCTGCGCGGCCTTGTGCTGCCGCACCAGCTCCGTCAGGTTGGCGACGTACTCGTCCGTCTGCTGCAGCAGGTAGGCCAAGCGCTTGTCCTTCTTCTGATCGATGAGCTTGCGGTAGCCCTCCTCATCTTCAGCCTAGGGAGAGGAGGATCGTTAACGCCCCGCTAAGCGAGGCGGGCCCTCACCCCGAACACCTAGCAGCTCATCACGCACACACGAACCGCTTACCATCAAACGGCGCATCCGCTCCTTCTCGATCCTCTCGTTTTCCTTCTTCTGCTCACGCTCCGTGTTGGCGTGGTAGGTAGCCACCGCCTTGGTCAGCTTTTGGATTTTGCCTGTGACGGAGCGATGGTATTCCTTGAAATCTTTAGCGTGCTGGAGAATGCTATTGAGGTATTCCTGCGGGGAAAAGGAAGGGCAAACAGGCAGCGTCAGGACTCGTGCGCTTATAGAATCACCCAACGGTTTGGGTTGGAAGGGACCTTTGAAGCTCATCTAGTCCAGCCCCCGGCGAAAAGCGGGGACATCTTCAACTACGTGTTCATGGAATCACGGAAGGGTTTGGGTGGGAAGGGACCTTCAACACCCTCCGGTGCCACCCCCTGCCCTGGGCAGGGACACCTCCAGATNTGGAAGGTCTCCCCGGAGCCTTCTCTTCTCCAGGCTGAACCCCCCCACCTCTCCCAGCCTGGCCTCCCAGCAGAGGAGCTCTAATCCTCTGATCATCTTCGTGACCCTTTTCTGGACCTGCTCCGTGTCCTTCTTACGCTGAGGGCTCCAGAGCTGGACACGGCATTCCAGGTGGGGTCTCACGAGAGCGGAGCAGAGGGGCGGAATCCCCTCCCTCCCCTTGCTAAGTTAATACATCTAATGCCGTAAGCAAAGCGAGACTGACTTCTCTCATATTTAATAGAATCGAGTATTTCCGTCGGAAGGGACCAACAACGGTCATCACCTGGCCCAAACAACCGTCACCTGGCCCAAAAAGGATCTTTCTCTAATCCTCTAAAAAAAAAAAAAGGCAATTCCCTAAAAAAGTTCAGCCCACCCAACCCCCCTCCCCGTGCCCCCGCCGAGAGTGGCGCGCGCAGCAGGTCCCAGCTGACCTGGTGCTTCTGCCTGCGTTTCCGTTCTTGCTCGATCTTCTGCTGCTTCTCCAGCTTCTCGGTGATGCGAGCCTCGCGCAGGGACTGCCGCTTGCTGCGCTTGTAGGCCTTGGCGTTCAGGGCCGTTTCCAAGGCCGTGTCTCGCCTCATGCACACCACGACTTCCTGACGCAGCTTTTGGAGACATTCAGATTTTAAAGGGGAAAAAAAAAAAAAGAAAAAAAAAGAATTAATTCCACGGGCGATGCCGCATGGTATTACGATAGGGCGATCCTCGTGCCACCCGCGGCTCCCGGACAGAGGGAGTTGTTAATAAAGCAGGTTTCCTCCGACAGACGACTTACCTGTCGCTGGAAATTAAGCAGCCTTAGTGCTTTGAGTTCAATGGTAGCTTTGGTTCTCAGGTCACCAGCCAGAGAGCCCGGAAGGTTTTCCAGCTCTTGGATTCTGTGGGCAATGCGAGCTTGCAGCCTGTAGAGGAAGGAGAGGGGATTTTACGGCGGGTAGGGACCAGCACAAGGAATTCACCGTCACTCCGCTCCTGAGGAGAAGCTCTCAAGGCCAGCTCCGATCTTATCTCAGGCGAGGTGGGGGCTCTGGGCAGCTGAGCGGCTGCTCGGCATCCAGAGGTTTAACTCTGGTTTGATCAACTGGCGCAGCAGAGACATTCCCCCGCAGCCGACCGGCACCTGCGGTCTCTAATAAAACGTCAGAGCAGTGCCAATGCCTGGAGAGCAGGAGGCACGAGATTTTGGGAGGTGTCTCGAGAAGCTCCAAGGAAAACGCACACCTCCTTGTCCCTCCGGATCTCTGCACGCTGCATGTTAATAATCATAGCACGGTTTGGGTGGGAAGGGACCCCAAAGACCCTCCGGTGCCACCCCCTGCCCTGGGCAGGGACACCTCCCACTAGCCCAGCTCACTCCAAGCCCCGTCCAACCTGGCCTTCAACACCTCCAGGGCTGGGGCAGCCACAGCTGCTCGGGGCAACCCCGGCCAGGGTCTCCCCAGCCTCCCAGGCCACAATTTCTCCCCGAGATCTCATCCAAATCCGCCCTCTTTCCGGGTCAAACCGTTGCCCCTCGTCCTCTGGCTNTCTCCCCGCAGCCTTCTCTTCTCCAGGCTGCCCCCCCCCCCCTCTCCCAGCCTGGCCTCCCAGCAGAGGGGCTCCAGCCCTCCCAGCATCTCCGTGGCCTCCTCTGGCCCCGTTCCACCAGCTCCGGGTCCCTCTGATGCCGAGGGCCCCAGAGATAAAACAGGACGGGGAATCGTTAGGATATGCCGCAGGAGGACGACAGTTCCGGCGGCGTGAGGCAGGTGAAGAGCAAGTCAATTCCAGCCCCTACCTGTACTCCCTCTCCTGCAGGATTTCCACCGGGTCGAGTCCTCTGGGTTTCTGGATCGGTGTGATCCGGTTCTGCTTCTGGTGGAGCTGCACCATGGGGGCCGGCTGGGCCGGCTGCCCGGGAGACTGCGTCTGGGGCGGCATCACGGGCGATGCCGCAGGAGGCACCGCCGGGGGGGCTGGCGAGGGCCGGCCGGTGGGCTGGGGAGGAATCAGTTTCTGAGGTGTGCTAGTGGGGGCTGCAGCATTTGCCATTGGTCCTGCAGGGTGGGGGGAAAAAAACAAACCCAAAAGGCGGCGCTGTCAAGAAAGCGGTGAGGAAAAATACCCCGCGTTCCCTCCCCGTGCGAAGGGAAGCGGCTCTGTGTACGCGGGCGCCCGGCTTCGGCGCAGCTCACCGGCTTTCCCTCTCACCTGAAGCCACCACCTCTTTGCTGCGCCATAAATTTATAGCGGCACATAAACCCGACGGCCTCCCCTTCCCCCAACGAAGCCGCCAGAATTTGCACGGCCGGCTCAGAAAGCACACGCGCAGCCTCGTAAAGCTCCAGTGCAAGAACGCGCCAATTAAGCCAACTCTGAATTCAGAGAGCTCAGTCGCCATTTACAGGGTTTTTAACCAGGAATCTCCAAGCTCCTTCCACCGCAGCGGCACGGAGCACCGACGGCGGGCTTTCCTCCCACCCTGGCACGTCACCTCGTTAACCGCCAGCCCCTAACGAGCTCACGGTTCTGTGTCACGGTTTAAAGCAGTTTTGCTGCCAAAGAGCCCTGGGTCTCACCTTCCGGCCAGGGCTTGGGGGGGCCACCGGGGGGTTGCCCAGGCATTCCTGGGGGAACTCCTGAGGGTCCGGGAGGGGGCATGTTAGGCCCTCCTATACCTGCAGAAGGGCCAAAAAAAACCGGCAGAAAGGAAAAAAAGGAGGAGGAAAAAAAAAAAAGAAAAACCACATTAAGATGTTGATCTTTGTGTGTAAATACCAGGAACAAAGTTCATCCTCCCGCTTAGGAGAGCCTGACCAGCGGGTACGTCTTTTTGCAAGCACACAACCCGGCCCCCACCCTAGGCGTGACCCCTGCCCATCGGCGCCGGCGGATGAATCAGCCCTCCCACACCCCAAACCGCCTGGAAGAGCCTCGCTGCTTCCCCAGCAGCCGGGTGGGATGAACCCGAATCCCCAGGCCCTGACAAGTTATCGGCTACGAATCGGAGAGGAGGAAAAGAGTTTGGGTGGGACCCCAAAGACCCTCCGGTGCCACCCCCTGCCCTGGGCAGGGACACCTCCCACTAGCCCAGCTCACTCCAAGCCCCGTCCAACCTGGCCTTCAACACCTCCAGGGCTGGGGCAGCCACAGCTGCTCGGGGCAACCCCGGCCAGGGTCTCCCCAGCCTCCCAGGCCACAATTTCTCCCCGAGATCTCATCCAAATCCGCCCTCTTTCCGGGTCAAACCGTTGCCCCTTGTCCTCTGGCTCCACTCCCTGATCCAGAGTCCCTGCCCAGCTTTCCTGGAGCCCCTGGAGGGACTGGAAGGGGCTGGAAGGTCTCCCCGCAGCCTTCTCTTCTCCAGGCTGAACCCCCCCACCTCTCCCAGCCTGGCCTCCCAGCAGAGGGGCTCTAATCCTCTGATCATCTTCACAACCCTCTTCTGCACCGNGAGGGCTCCAGAGCCGGACACGGCATTCCAGGTGGGGTCTCATGAGAGCGGAGCAGAGGGGCGGAATCCCCTCCCTCCCCTTGCTAAGTTAATACATCTAATGCCGTAAGCAAAGCGAGACTGACTTCTCTCATATTTAATAGAATCGAGTATTTCCGTTGGAAGGGACCAACAACGGTCATCACAATTTCTCCCTGAGATCTCATCCAAATCTGCCCTCTTTCCGGGTCAAACCGTTGCCCCTCATCCTCTGGCTCCACTCCCTGATCCAGAGTCCCTGCCCAGCTTTCCTGGAGCCCCTGGAGGGACTGGAAGGGGCTGGAAGGTCTCCCCGGAGCCTTCTCTTCTCCAGGCTGAACAACCCCCATCAGATGGGCTGCGAGACATGCAAACGGAAAACCCAAAGTGGGCAAACGCCAGGGCCGCGGCGAGGGTCAAACCGTGGTAAAACACCCTCCCGCCAGCAAACCCCGGTGCCGCCGGGAGGAAGGCTGGGGCGGCGCTCACCGTGAGGTCTGTTATAGTTTGGAGGTGTCGGTCCCGGTCCAGGCCCTTGCACTGGTCCTTGCACTGGTCCTGTCCCGGAGACGGAGGGCGGAGGTAGTGTCGGCATTTGCTGCTGCATTCCAGGCATGGGTCGCTTTCCCTGCACCGCCATCTGAAGGTGGTCGGGGAGCGGCTGGCCCCTGGCCAGCATCTTGTAGGCCATGATTTGAGCTCTCAACTGGTGCAGCTGGTTCTGGTTAAAAGGGGTCGGACCCCGGTTCTGTTGCCCCAGCGCTTGGGGGTCAGTGCCATCCAAGGGGACTCCGCCGGGGCCCGAAGACATCTGAGGGCCAGAGGACGGACCGTTAGCCGGAACCGGACTCGAGGCATGCTCGGAGCCGCCGAGCGGAGAAGGGTAACCTGGAGGAAGAGAGCCGGTTAGACCAGAGCCAGGCGCTCGCGGAGACGGGGATGGGGAGACTGAGTCAAACGAAAAAAAAACTACAGAAAACTTCTCCTCCCCTGCGGAACCCGCAGCTGCTTTAGGCCTGGGAACCCCGGGAGCGCTACGTCCTTCCCAAAACTCAAGGATTTAAAAGAAGCAGAGCTCCTGGACGTGAGCGGCCGTGTGGGAACTCGGTGTACGATGCCACACCGATCTCAGCACAGGAGACCGGGACACGAGGAGGGACAGACGCTCCTTCTGCCAGTTTGACCTTTTCACGCAATTCTTTGCTCGTTTTCGTGACTATCCTAACGGACACCCGATACAAACGGGAGAGGGAAACAGCCACAGACGTTCTGGGACTGCAGACTGATCCACGGCCCCGTCCCCTGGAAAACAAGCTTCCTTTTTCCTTCAGAAACCAACCTTGAGAGTGTTGATCCATGGGGCTGGGGGGAGGACCCATTCCTGCGTGCCCGCCGGGCCGCATCCCCATCCCTTTCATCTGGCTGTAGCGAGGATCGTCGGTTATTCCCTTCTCGTGCATGGAGTCCATGGGCTGCAGGAGTAAAGCGACATCCCAGAATCAGAGATCTGGCTCCGCCCTTCCCGGAGACGGAGGAAAGCGAGCACAGGCGGCTGTGCCGCCCGACGCCGGCTCTGCCGAAGCCAGACGTGCTCGAAGGCACTAAGGATTTGCCATTGGCGGCCGGGCGCTTGCCAACATCCTCCTCGAAACGAAAACCTATCTGCCGGCAAAATACCGCCCGCCACAGCGAACCACCCGCATTAAACGGTGGGGAGGGGAACAAGCACAAGGGGGTGTTAAAAGAAACTTGGAATTGCTGAAATGTTTTGCCTGTCTGGTCTTTCCCCAGGTCTGATGATGCTGAAGATGACTGAATAAACTGAGAAAAAGGGGGTTTAGATGATGAAATGCAACAAAAAAACCCCGAAATGCGTTCACGGTAGGAACGGAAAGGGAGGAGGGAGGCTTGTTTTCCCGGAGCTCCAAATTCCCAACGAGAGAAACTCGTTTCACTCTCCTTCCTCAATTCGGAATTAAACTCCTCAGCCCCCACTGGCAACCCAGAAGCGAACTTGAGAGAGAGGTAGGAGGCGCTGACGCCTGTGGTAAGCAAAACCAGGGAAGGGTTTGGGTGGGCAGGGACCCCAAAGACCCTCCGGTGCCACCCCCTGCCCGGGGCAGGGACACCTCCCGCTAGCCCAGCTCGCTCCAAGCCCCGTCCAACCTGGCCTGGAACGCGCCAACTCAACTCCCAGATGGATAAACTCAACCCTACAATAAACCGTTAACTTCCCCCGCCTTCCGCCTCAAGGCAAACGTGATGCGCGAGCATCCAAAAGAATAAATTAACCCGAAAACTAAGCTACCTGAACCGTTTTCGCTCGTCTTACTGGAGCAGCGTGTCTTTTTTTTTTCAGTGCTGCCCCGTCCTCACCTTGTGCATCTGATGCATGTTGTCCTGAGCGTAGCCCCCCGGCCCCTGGGGTGGCAGCGGGTGTCCTGCCGAGGGTGGCCCGGGGCTTGGTCCCATCATGCTGTGTGCTGAGCCGGGCGAGGGGCCGGGGCTGGGTCCCAGCATGGCCCCCGGCGAGGGGCCCGGTCCCGGGGAGGGTCCCGGGCGAGGGGTTCCTCCCATCGGAGGATCCGGAGTCGACATCTTCACCGCGGGCGTCGGGAACGGGGTGCTGCGGTCGAAGAGCTCGTCTCAGCCGGAGCTTCCGTCGCTCCTGGAAGAGCCCCCGAACCGGGCACAGAAAAGGGAAATTAGGATTAGGGAGAGGCGGTTGCCCGCAGGCGCAGGACACGTGTTACCCAGAGCAAAGCCCTTGCTAACGAACCGAGAGCTCGTTAGCGACCACAGCCTCGTGGGCTTTGCAAAGCCGGAGGCATCAGGAACAAGAAACCCGCTTCCAAATCCATCCTCCTCGCAGCACAGGCACTGAATATTCCCGGGATCCAGGCAGGAGCAGACAGCACGCCGTTATCTGGTCCACGCAGAAAGTGGGGTTTTTTTGTCAATTTAAGTGGTTTTGTATCAGTTCCGGGAGTGATATTTTTGCACAGACGTTGAAATTGATTTAAAGTTGTCTCGCACTGGCTTCAGCTTCCGGCAAACCTAACTCCGGAGATGCGGGTTAAGCCAAAATATCCTGGGCAGGGAAGTATCGAAATCCAGCACCTAAATGGTCCACGGGCTCGTTCAAGTTAAACGGGCAATTTGTGTGGAAAAGTGTCGCTGTTACACAAGGAACTAGAATTTCTGGTTAATTCAGACACAGCGCCCAACAGCCATTAAAAAAGAAATGAGACACCCATCCCCGTCTGGGCTTGGGAAATGTATTTGCGGTTACGGCAAACAGGCTTGGGGACGCAGAGGAGCCCGAATCCATCCTCCGGTCCCAAAGCGGGATCGATTCCATCCAAAGTGCTATTCCCGCTGCAGGAAATCTCAACTTCTGCGATATAATCCAAACTGGGAAAAAAAACCCAAAAACAAAAAAACCCAAAGTGAACTTATCTGTCCGGTGAGTGACATCGGATTTAATTTATTTCCCCTTTAAAACGAGGTTGGACCAAAGACGTAGTGGGGGGGATTTTTGCCTCGAGGGATTTGCTCGGGGAGCGGATCTCGTTTGGACCAATAATTAGGACCGACGTCACGGCGGCAGCGAGCGGGAACGCCCGGCCGGGGCCGGTCCTCTTCAGTACCTCCATCCACGATCTGGGGACCAGGGTTGACGCACCAGTTTGCTGCTTGGTTTTAAACTGGGAGGTGCTGTCGGCTCTCCGGAGGGCGGAGAGGCCGTGCAGAGGGATCCGGATAGATCAGAGCGTCGGGTGCTCATCAACGGCATGAAAATTAACGAGAGCAAAGGCGGACTCTGCGCATGGGACGGAGCGACGCCAGGCAGGGGTACGGATCGGGAGAGGAGCCGCGTTCCGGTGATACCCTCGGTGCCGTTAACGTTTAACGGTCAGGCTGCCGGACGGGATGCTCCTCGCAGCCCCCTTCCCGCTGAGCCGTTTCCCTCGCAACGAGGGCTTGGAAATCGCAGAAAGGGAAATTATTTCGCCTTCGGAACAGGGTGGGCAAGTGGAAGCGTGGGGGTTTGTTTCTTCGTTAAGCCTGCAGGCGGCTGCGGCGAACACACGGGCCGGTTAACGCCGACCGGCTCCAGCCCTCGGCGCTGGCCACGCTTCTCCGCTCAGAGCCCAGGACGAGCCGCGGGGACGGGAATCCGCAGCGTCACCCCGTTTTCACTGAAAAACGCAGCCGCGCCGCAGCTTCCGCGGGATATAAAAATCCCCCGTTCGCCACCCGAGCCAGATTAAAAGATTCCCCTTGCTGGCGAGGCCGGTGACCAAAGCTAAACTCGACGTAAAACACGGACGCAGAGGTTATCACGTCCAACGCCGGCGGTTTTCCGAGTGGTGAGGCCGGGGAGAAACGCGCGTGCGTGCCACCGGCACCGGCTACGCCGGGACAGGTAAAAACGCTTGCAGCTGCCCGGGAAGGCAAATCCACGGCTGGGTTCCACGCTCCGACACGTATCGCGGCTGCGAGAGCAAAAAGGAACCGCAACCGGAGGATCCGACCGCAGCAGCGTGGCCGGGAGGAGGATGCCGTGTGGAAAACACGGCCGGCAGAGGCGGCTCTCTCCGGCGCCTGTCGGGGAAACGGGGCAGCCCTGCGTCCCCGGGTTAAATCTGCGGAAATCCGGGGCTCAGGGGGAACATCACCGGTCAGAGGATGACAGAAGGGTGAAATCCTCCTTTTTTTAAGGTCGGGTGACATCACAGCTCCGCCGGTATTCACCTTGAGCGCTTCCTCCTTTTCGACATCTTCACCGCAAACACCGAGGCACAAATTAGGGACGTTTCTCAAGGATTAAATGGATTTTAAGAGGTGACCGGAGACGCTTCCCGGCTGCACAGGGTATCCAGAACAACCGTAATTAACGTGCTGCTCTTTTGCGCTCAGGACGAAGCCTAACGAGCGCAGGGTAGACGATCCCTCGCCGAGCCGCTAACCCTCCCTTCCGAACCCTCTGCCAGCCGGGAACCGGGGCCAGGAGGCATTTCATCCCGATTTGTTCTGGCAATTTGTGGTTGTGGGTGTTTATTTTTCATTTTCCTCTCGCGCTGTTGGTAAACACGCCGGGGCCAAGCGCTTCCCACAATCCCGGCGTTGAAGGGAACCATGGCGCTCCAGACCGCAGGAGCTCTCGGATTCACGCTTGTACCAGCGCCAAGGGGAATTCAGGCCCTCCCGTTTTCACGCAAAAAGATGCAAAGTGGCTCGTAAAAAGCAGAACACGCCTAAAAACTTCCCTTTCCCCTCGTCCTCAATCCGTCCGGCTCCGCAGACAGCGCCAAACCCACAGATTTAATAATCCTAAGGATCTGTGGGCCGGGAAAAGGGTAAGCGGCCTCCAAAGTTCACGCTCGTTTCCTGCTGGAAAATCCAGACTTGAGCAAAACGGCGGCGATTCCCAGGACACGGAGCAGCCGTCGGGGAGGGAAACTTCCCAAAATACCGATGCAGGGCATCCCACGCTCGCGCAGGAGGCAGGAAAGGTCCTCGGAGGTGCACGGAAGCGCCCTCCAGCTATGAAAATGTCTTTCGGGTGCTCGTGAAAAGCCGCACGCTCCGCTCTGGGAATGCTTTTCCCGCTCCTGAAGCGGCTTTCGAAGGACGCAGGCACATCTCTGGTCTTTGAGCAAAAAGAGCTACGGCTCTTCAGGCTTTCAATTTCCCTATTTAAAAGGAAAGAATATTCAATACTCACGTCGCTCGCCGGCACTTCCGGAATCGTTGGATCGCTGCCTCGGAAAGGGAAGAGCGACAGGACCTCGAGTCGCCGTCGCGCTGAGGGCTTCAGCGCTCCCAGGTGAAGGGAACAGAAACGCGACGGGCGGCCGTTTTCGCTCCTTTTTCGCCGTTTTGAGCAGCTGCACCAGCACCAGGTACCGCGAAAATTCCGCTTTTACAGCCGCAGAGCCTCTCGATTCCAGGCGGAGGGGCCACCAGCCCGCCCGCGGGCACCCGCGGCGGAAGGCAGGGATTTATCCCCGAGTTAAGTCCTTCCAGCCCTCGGGAATCTTCCTCCTTCCAACCCCAGAGGAAAACCAAGGCTGCAGGAGCCGTTTCCCTCCCCTCCTGCCACAGCTAACGAGGAAGCGAGGACTAATGAAGCATTTTTGAGAGGAGCGGAGGGACGCCACCCGCCTACCCACGGGCGACCCGGCCCCGTTTCGAGCAGGAGCCGCGCTCCCGGCGCCGGCTTTTCCAGGAGAAAACCAAAACAAACAGCGTACTTCAAGGAACGTTACGGAATCGTGAAGTACTTTTCCGTTAAACACCGAGGTCTGCTCTTCTCCGGCGCTGCTGGAGACCCAGGTCTGGGCCAGCGCCACCAGCACCTCTCCACTGCGGCAGTTTTTATCCTTATTTCTAAGAAAAACCCATCTGAGCCCCTAAAACGTCGCCCACGGGGACGTCTCTGACCAGCGCCGGGTGCTCCCGTGGCGAGGAAACCCGAAATGCAGGCACCTACCTATGGGCACGGAGGTCTCCGAGCCCTCTCGGCGCAGTGCCGGCCCGGCGGCCAGGGGAGGTCTCGGGATGAGGAGTTTTTAACGCAACGCTGCAGGGAGGGGGAAAAAAAAACAAAAAAAGGGCAATTAGTCGGCACCCAAACGAAAAAAGGGCAATTAGTCGGCACCCGTCGTTCCCCAGCGGCGCGAGGAGAAGGGTGCTCCTCTCCGTTTCGCCCAGTCTGGGAGCAGAAGCGCGTTAGCAAGCCCTAACGACGCGTGCTACTCGGCAGCTTGCTAAAGAGGCAAAGTTAAAGATGCAGCAAGCGATTTGATGGGTTTTGGGGGGAAATTTGCTCTGCTTAGGGGTAAGTTAACGCCTGCCAGAAGGGGACGGAGAGGGGGACACCCCACCGCTCCCGTCCCACCTCCGGTGAGGTTACCGGCTGCTGCCGGCGAGGCCACCGGCACGTAAAGGCCACCGCGCCGGTGCGGCGATAGCCGTCCCCTGCCCACGGTGAGCCCTGGACTCTCCCCCCGCTCCCCGGGGACGGTGGGGGGGGATTTTTGGGACGGAGAGGGGCGAGGGCGCGGCTGTGCCACACGGTGACGGATGTCTGCCACGACCGCGCCGTAAACGCACAACGATCAATCAAAGAATTTAAATTAATAACCAGCGCGTTTCGCTACGGCAACGGAGATTTCGGGGGCTCCTGCGCAAAAATACATCTCACGCCTTTCCACGAGCCTAATCTGGGGTTTTTTTTTGCTTTTTTTTCAAAAAAAACCCCAACCAACCAACCCCAACTAGATCATGGGCTAGGAACTGGCATTAAGTCCTTGACTGCAGGAAGTAGAAAGCCTGCCTTAATTCATTCGAGTCATTTGTCAGGGGTGGCTTGCTTGGTTTGCCTATTTATGAGGCTTTTCAGCGCATTTTCATAACGTACAGAGCCAGCAGAGACGGCGGGCTGAAAAATAAGCCGCTTCCCCCAAAAACCTGGTTTATTTTGTTCACTGCTCAGTTAAAATCAGCCCCCAGAGCTCGGGGTAGGCTCAGCCCCGAGTTTTCTTGTCTCGGGAGAAAAGGGTTCACGATTTTTAAGCTTTTCTCAACTTCCAGCGTCGAAACAAGCCCAGAAGCTCAACCTGTGCAGGGGGTAAATGAAACAGGCTGCCCGTTTCTTCGTTATCTCGGTGCGGCTCATGAATTTTAAGCGGCAGCTGCACAAATCCCTTAATTACCCCCCCCCCCCCGCCGCCTCCTTCAGACTCTGCTCTTCGAAGGAAGAAAATAAAAATTATTTTAACAGGGGAAATCAGCAGCAGAGTCCCCCGGCTCGCTCGCCCCCCTTCCCTCCCGACCCACCGGGCAGGGGGGGGTCGGCAGAGCTGGAGCGGCTCCGGACAGCACCCACCGATTGGGTGGAAAAAGGGAAAAAAATATGGGGGGAAAAACAAAACCCAACCCCAACCCCCTCCTAACCTGTATAAAAACCTCTGTCACTCCTGCACCTTGCTGGGGAAAGCTAAAAATCACGCTCTGCTGGTGCAGCAAAACGCTGCATTTCACCTCAAAAGATCTGAACGCCGCAGGAAAATAATTCAGCATTATTTTTTGCCCCAAATCAGGAGCTTATTTATAAAAATAATCACCGAGGGTTCGGCCTTTCTCAGCAGCCCAGCACCGCGGGGATCTGCCCC
>VYXH01006307.1:1438659-1452416 GCA_013397275.1 Burhinus bistriatus | reverse complement strand
TTCATTGCTGTCCCTCCTCAATCCCTCGCCCCCGAGCCGTGAGTTTTCTGCAGAAAATACATTAACGAGCCCTTTCATTTGCTTGTTCCTTCAGGGTCGCGTGTTAGTTTTGTTGGAGGGGGGTGCAGGCTTTTTATTACTCGGTGAGAGAGCTGGCAGATGTCCCAAGTGAGAGAACCTCTTCCTCCGGGGCCTGAAGGGCCAGAGCAAGCTCCGACTGAAAACAGCTCTTTGATCTCTGTCCCTCGAGGTGAGTTGCTTTAAAGTTTCGCTGTAATTGTTGCGCCTTTTATTTGAATGATACATTTGCAGATTTGTTTTGTGCGTTTTAACCCCTCTTCTCTTTTCCCTCCCCCCGACTTCCCCTCTTTGGTGTAACTCTGTAACACTTTCACTTCCACCTTTTTATTGTTTTAACCAGAAATTCCTGTGTAGAAAATGCAAAAAAAAGAAGGAAAAAAAAAAAATAAATGCACTGATGTCAGCACCAGTTCTCGGTTCTTGAAAAAGTGCAGCCATTCAGAGGCAGATGCTGCTCCTTAAAAATTGCTTTCTTGTTTCTCAGCTTTGTGTTTCTGTTTAGAAGCTCTTTCCTGTGAAGCTCTCCTTCCAGGTCTTGCAGTAAATTGAGAAAGGTTGATCCAGAAGCGTTGTTTGTGTTGGAGGCCACTTTGCCTTTTTTTTTTTTTTTCTTAGATTACTCTGTGATGCTGCAGCTTAAACGAGTTTCTGAGAGTATTAACTTGTTTCGTATCAGCTGTTCAAAAGGTTATTTGAAAGTCCATTAATCTTAAAGAGAAATTCTTATGTCTTATATGCATTTGCACAGAATACATTGATATTCTGATCACCTCCATGTAGGGAAGTTTGATAAGGTGTATTGCAGGTTATCCTCAAAATAGGGAAGTATGTTTGCCTCCTGAGTCCTGGCCTGTGAAGATGAGACTTAACTAATTTTTTTCGTTTACAGCTACAGCTTTGTTTTCCAGAATTCTGACAGGAGTTGAAAAAGTCTCTGAAGAACAAATAAGCTTGTTCAAAAACTGTAACTTTATTCATAACTGGTTAACTGGAGCAGAGCCTGGTAACACAGTTGTGCAACTGTGGATTAAAGATGCAGTCTTGTTTTTGTAACTTGGAAAAATCAATATCTATGTGAAATCAAAGTTGAAGACTCATTTGAGAAACCAGAAAGTATCCGTAGCTAAGTCAAAAATGTTCTGGCAAGGAGACATACTAAATTGGCTTATACTTATCTTATTGTTGGGTTGGGTTTTTTTTGTCCTAGAGAATGACTCATAACTTCTAAACAGTAAAAATAATAACAAAAAAAATTAGATACAGAAGATGAAGCATGCAGAACCGGACTGTTAGAATCATGTTTTTGCCAGAAACACCAGTATCTGTGATACGTGTTTATTTTCAATGTGTTGTTTTTAACTGTCATGTGATCAGGTGGTCACACTGGTTAAATTCTGCACGTAGGCCATACATCAAAGTTACTGAAGTTGTAATTCGGTGAACTAACTAGCCTGGAAAGTGCTCTCAGTCTTACAGTGCCACTGTAAATTGAGTTTTCACTATGAAATAAAGTCTTATATGATTCCATGTTGTAAGACTTTCAATACATGCTCTTCTTTTTATGAAAAGTAAGGAAACAAATACTGATCTGTCCATGGACAAGTTATGTGCAGAAAATCTGGATGACACAATTGCAGCTCACAGCTGTTGAGGTGGAGGATTATAAAGTTACTTTCTTAGGGATCAGCAAGGTACGAACAAGTGTAATATATTGATTTAGGTTTGCTCACTGGCCACACCCTTTCAAGGCACATGCTCAATTTTAAAGCATATATATAGTTCACAGAAAGACAAGGCAGGTTTTTTACAGAATTCATCATTCAAATGCATAATTTTTATTCTAATAAACTTAGATTTAAGGATAACTGTGGATATTTGTTGCTTTTTTCTAGCCTAAATCTGTTGGGGAAATGGGGGTGGAAAGAGGAAGAGGTGAGTTCATAACATTTCCAGTCTATATTCCAGCATTTCTGTTGTCAGCTTTGCAGTGTGTGGTTACAGGGTAAGGTAGTCCAGATATTCCAGGACTGAAGATCTAAGAATATGTCTGGGACTTTCAGCACCCCCTACTCTTTCTATACTACCCCCAGAATATCCAAAAGTATACTGACTTCTGTAGAATTTGGCCATAATTTTAAAAGCTGTGGTTGAAATTCGTATTATTTCTGGAAATAGGCTAGAGGTATTTGGAAAAATCTGCAGTAATTTGAAATAATTACTACTTTACTTAGAATCACCTCATCATATTTATGTGATAACTCCATATATTTACAGTGAGATACTTGAAATCTGTGTCCACCTAGGAATAAAGATTCCTTAATCGGAAAAAAATGTCTTATATTGTATGTGTAATAAAGTATTAAGTGCATTCTAGTGAGAAAAAAACTTTTGATTGGTAACAGCATACTTCAATATGCTTTCTGTATTTGTTTAACTGATACAGATACCTTACTTCTGTTCTTCTCTTCTGTAGTTCTGTGAGGTATCATCAAAAAATCCAGATCTTCAAAGTACCACTTTTGCTTGCTATCATATATATTCAGATGCTGAAGCTGAATTTTATTTTTCCATGAAAGGAAAAGGCACTTCAATTGGATTTCAAATATTCAACAAATAGCTATCCCACAACCTTAATTAAAAACCAGACAAAAGTAACAAAGCTTAGGCAGATTGCAGGGTTATACATCAGTTGTGGAGATGGTGAATACTGTGGGTTGAGACATAGTTTGGCCTACAGATGTGGCATGTTCTGGCTTTTGCAACTTAATAGAATTTGTGTGTGTTACTTTAACCAACATGCTCTCTCAATAACTCCTCCATCACTGTTCTTCCTTTTTTAGTTCATTTTTGAACTAATGCATAAATATTTGTGAGATTATTGTACTTTGTCCCTCCACAATTAGTGTGCTATGAGAGACAGCAAATGAAATCACAGCATCTTCTTTTGTGGCAATGTCAATACTCGGTTTCAGTCTTTAAACCATCATCTGTGCCAACGGAGTCTGCTGCTCTGAGGTACAGACTACAGGATGAAAGGTTTAATCTGATTTCTACAAACATTTAGTTAATTTTTGCCACATGATTCCAAAAGTGTAGCTCTACTTGTGCGCCCTTGTTCAAGATCCTGGTCATGCTGTCTCTCTGCTGCTGTAGCTCCACAGGCCTTGGAATCAAATTATGACTACTTCTACCTGTGTGCTGTGTAATGCAGTCAGTGAGTAGTGTCATCTTTATGCTCAGACCACTTCAATTTGACTATGATCAAGTATTTTCTCCACTGGTAGGTACCAAAATAATGTCCCTAAGCAAGGAACGTGACAATTAGTGACCATTAGCCTCTCTACTTTAAGGAAAATGTTTCATATGTTAGAGGTCATGTTGTGATTATTGCCTGGGCTATAGGTAGATGTTTTTTCATTAAATCCTCTGCATTTGAATAAACCATGGAATACAATGAACATGGAACTATATTTAGAAAATGTAGGACTGTCATCTGTAAACTATTTAGAATGCTTTTACCTTTGCTTGTTGGTAACTAAATGTAACCTAGACTAACAAGTGAATAATACTTAGCTTTCTCAATTTAGAAAGAAAATAGATAAAATAATAAGAAATCTATTGTGAAGTTGAGACTGATTAATTGCATTTCAACTATAAGAACTTTCTAATAACTCTTTAGATGATGTAAATTCACTAGAATTTATTTTCTTTTAATAGGGTGGGGGAGGAGGATGGAGAAGTCTAGTAGAAATACTAAGGGTCAAGTTCTATAAGTGACCGTTCTCTCTGGTGCAAATCACATCACTGTTCCTGGACGGAGATGCAGTTCTGATTTAGTGTCTGAAGAAAACATATTCAGCAACTAATACTTCCATTCAGAAAAGTACAAAAAGCACACACTCCTTTTCAAGAATGTGATTCAAACCTCTTCATGTTTTCTGTGCTTAACTGTTTTCATGACGAGGAGCACTAAAGGAACGTGCTGGCTAGATGAGATGGGGTGACAGAAGGCTTACTGCGGGGAATGTTTGGACAGTCTTGAGGCAACAACGATTGCAATCACCATAATTATTGCACTTTACCAGCAGTGCCTCAGTGTTATGACTAATGGATTTTTAACGGTTAACCAGTGCACTACAATTGCTCAAAGTTACCAAATACTTCCTCTGTGTTCCCGCTTGCAGTCTGACAAGTTGAGTGAATCTGTATTAATTTGTTTCGTTGCTGTCTGTTAGTACTGAGGCATTTATTGAATGTTACTGACTAAAGTACCCAAAACTTTCATAAGTGTCTAACTCGTTTGTCGTAAAAATATACTTCTGCTTTCAGTTTCATGTGCATGCTGTTCTAGTACAGTGATTCATGTCCACATGGGTGTGATAGGCTTGTATTGCATCAAATTTGAAATACTTCTGTTCCATCTCATAGGCTGTGATCTGGACTGGATTCCTTTTGGGCAAAATAATCTGAAAGATGCACTGCAGGAATGTGCCTAATGCACTCCAGCCACTAATAAGCCTTCAGCCTTTGAGATTAAATCTGAGAGCTAGTCCAAAGTGGAAAGCCCCTGGAACATGTATAATATGGAATGTGTCCTTAAAATCAACTCTATCACTGTACAGGCCCACTTTTATTGGCCCATGCTGTTTCTAATACAGCCATAGCCACTAACTATTGTTTAGCACTTACGTGAAACTAGTTTTGTGCACATGTGAAACACTGTTAGATGAATGACATAAATTTATGACAATTAGTGTGATTATTTGTGAAAAGATTTCGCTTATTTATTTGAACTTTTTAGTGCTTTTAATAGTGCAGAGTACCTATTTGCATGTTGCTATTGATTTTTAATTTATCACGACTGAAATTTGTCCAGGGCTGTCAAACTTGTAGTACATTCATAGTTGTTCCATAGCTTGCACCTGGAAAATTCTGTGTAAGAGCTTTCCAAGAAGTTGAATTGCTCTAATTTTAAGAGACTGATTTTTTCAGTGGCATTTTTGAGGCCATTGAAGGTTGCAATGAGACATTTAAGTGAAAGCCATTGAAATGAAATAAAAACAAATTAGTTATTTTTAAAACAATCAAACATCTAAATGGAGGCGTCCAACTCCATAATTTGTGGATTATGAATATTAATTAGATATATAACCAGCCATTAATGAAATGAGATCATTTCAGGCAAATCACAAACCGGAATAGGCATTCAGTTCCACGAATAGCACAGTTGAATTTATGTGAAATGCCTAAAAGTTTTAGGCATTTCATGAAGTAGCTGGTGGGTGTTACAGTTAATGGTTGTGTTGTGCAACCTGGTGTTATCGCGGTTCCTTTGTGTTATTGTTGTGAACAGTGAAATTTTCGGTAGGAAATAGCATCCTCAGTGGTTCCTTGCCAGCGAGGATATTAATGAACAAAGGAAGTATTAGAAATGCACTGTTTGCCACATGCTCTTCAATCCCTCCCAATTGCTGTAGGCTTGAGACAGAGAACTGTTTTGTTATCTTTCCTTTTGGAAACATTCTCCAACCTTTTCATTCCTCATAGAGTGACTTTTGTGGTTGGTTTTGTTTGTTTGGGTTTTTTTTTCCACTTTTATAATTTCTGTCTTTGCTTTGAAGGATGAAATTCCATTTGGGATGGTTTCAGTTTCGCACATGTATGTTTAAATCTGCATCTGCGTGTTGTTCAGGGCTAACTCAGGCCTTCTGAGGATTCATGTTTATATCCCAGCAGCTGGGTCAAGTTTAGGTGCTTAAGTGAGCTTTACCCTGTGCTTCCACCATTTGTCTGCCCTTAAACAGTAAAACTGTCAGAGTGTTCCCGTCTCTGCATTTTTGGAGGTCGCAATGACGCCACTGTGCCATGCCGTTCTGCTTGTCCCTCTCTCCTTGATGAGAACGATACACTCAGGTTTCCAGAAGCCTTTCCCAGCAGTTGCTTTTGCTTTACTTGTTATTTGGTGCGGTCCACTGCTTTGTTGGTGAACAGAAAACAAATGTGTTGTAGCAACAGAGCCTTCTATTGTTGCAGCAATGGGATTTTTAACTTATTTTACATCCACAGTGTCCCTATGTCAACAGACAAACTCTAAACCTGTTTCTCAAGTCCAGTTTGTCATGTTGCTAGTCAAGCACTCTTATAATTCACATGCTTGGAAGAGATTACCAAATAGTACATAGGCGTATGTGTCATCTAATGAATAGAAATCAGCTGCCAATCACACTCTGCGGGTGCGCAACCCACTTTATGTGAGTACTTGTTTCTGGGTTTTTTGTATGTTTAGGGATTGAATATTACATAGTTACTAATGCATTGAGATATGATGCCATGTTTGAACACAGTGAGACCCATTTTTGGGTAAACTGAAAAGACATAGTGGGGCATGAGGGCATAGCTAGAGTGAATGTACAAATGGACAAGTACTTGGAGAAGAAAAGTTGTTTATTTATGGTCGAGCTCAATGATCTTAAATGACCCTTCCAACCAACGATTCTATGATTCCATGACTTCTATGATTTGTCTAAGACTTGAGCTCTATGAGGTGTGTTCTGCAAATGCACATCCATTACCTGTCTTTTTTGGGTATTTTCTATGAGTTTTGCATATTACTGGGACATCCACTCAATATGCTCTACATTATCATAGGGAAAGACAGAATAAATTTAGCTCTGAAAAGAAGGATACTTCATTGGAAGTTCTAAGAAATTGTCAGGAATTAGTTTGACCTGTGTCCCAGAACTTTATAAAAGCATAGAAGACAAGATTGGAAGGGATCTGGAGAGATTGCCTTGTATACTCTTCTTAACTATACATAAGTCTTTCTTGGCAATTCTAGCTATTTGTCAAATTTTCTTTTTGATAGGGCTATTGTAATAGTAGCCTTGTTGCTGACTCAGCCTGCTGCCACTATTCTGTTGGTGGAGTCTTGTCAAAATGTATTTGTCATGGTGCAAAGAAATATATGTAACCAGAGGTACACGCTCCAAACTAAAAGAAGAGTTAACAATCAATGTTACAGTAGTCTCACTGGTGAAAAGAAGTTTCTATGAAATACATGTATTGTGTTCTGTGAAATACATGTATTGCCATGTAATTTTAAAAATAAATAGAACAAGATTATGGTAAAATGTATGTGCTATAAAAGTGATTTAGATATACTTTAATAATTCCAAATAACAAAAAATTAGAAGTTCACTTCGTTCACTTATTTCATGAAACATTAATTTTGAGATATGATTAAAATTTTTAATTTTTTCACTGAGCAGCTTACCAGTTGTCTGTAATATAGATATGATTTGGAGTGTTAACCATCTCCATTCTATACTTTGCCAGCCTGTTGTATCTCTTCCTTATTTAAACCTTAAACTTGCATTAATCTCTGCACAAGTAGAGTTTGTGCCCATGCTTAACTTCAGGATAAATCACAGGGTGCTCTGTGTGAGTGTCACTCTCATGGGGCTTTTGGCTAGAAGCTCTTCAGCGCAGGGACTGCTGTTCATTTAGGAGAGGTGCACAACCACACAGGTTGCCGTGGTAGGTAAAGATGACTGTGTTGGTTTTGTGCCATGACCTAGAGTAACTTATTGTGGTTTTAAAGAGAGATTGGATTTTTACCTCAACACTGCCAGACTCAGAACATGAGTCTTTTATTTCCATTATTTGAACTGCTAGGAAGAACATCTCTTTTTCTTCTTGGCTGCCAGTTTTGGAGGTTAGTCACATGACAGTGGAAGGGTGTTCTAGAGGAAGCAAAAGCTAAAATACTGAGGAAGTATTACATAAAAATTATTAAAGTTAAGCTTGATTAAAACAGAGTTGTGTTATAAATTTATTTGGAGGCGCAGTAGAAAAAGGCTGTGCCTATCTATGGCCATATCCAGCCATTAGTATTTGTGCCAGCTGTAGGCTTTATTAAAACTGCTCTGCCACAAGCGTGCACATCAGACAAGATGGTTTTTGCGTGGATTCTTACTGGACTTGTAAACGTGTTATCTTTCCTAAATTACTCATCACTCCTCTTATGCACCTATTATAAAAGTAATGGCATCAGCAAACCACAGACTCAAGAGTGTTCTTGAGGCTATTTTCATGTGTGATTGGTTGTAGTTGATACATTGTAGTTTCACCTCTAGAATTAACTTTTTGTTGGTTTGTTGTTTGGTTTTGTTTTTTGTTTTTTTTTTTATGATCCCATCATCAGCTGTTTATTATAGGGGAATAACCAAAAAATTCCTTTGTGCTAAAACTGAGACCTGATGCACATTCAAGAAAAAACAAATAATCAGGAAACCGGCGTTTGTCTGTTTTCAGTGTTCTGATGCATCAGAAGTGATATATGAAAAAGCCTTAAATAAAAATAGCTTAAGGTCTACTTTTTCTAAAGCCTCATTGTACTAAGCCTGGCTGGGATGGAGTTCATTTTCTTCATGGCAGCCTCTGTGGTGCTGTGATTGGGATCTGTGACTACAAGGTTGATGGCACACCAGTGGTTTGGCTGTTGCCGAGCAGCACTTGCACAGCGCCAAGGTTTTCTCTTTTCCCACTTTTCTCCCTTAGTGAGGGGGCTGAGGATGGGCAAGGGGTTGGGAGGGGACACAACCCAGACAGCTAGCCCAGGTTGACCAGAGGGATATTCCATGCTATATAACTTCACACTCAGCAATAAAAACTGAGCGGAGGAGGTTTTGGGGGAGGTAGCCATTGCTTGGAGACTGGCTTGGGCATTGGTCTGCTGGTGAAAGGTGGCGAGTGATTGCCTTTCCATCACTTGTTTTGTTTTTGCTTCCTCTTCCCTTCACTTACTAACGTATATTTCGACCCACAAGTTTCCTCGCTTGCGCTCTTTCTGTTGTTTCCCCTTGTCATGCTTGGGGCTGGGGAGGGAAGGAGCGGCCGTGTGGTCCTTGGCTGCTGCCCAGGGTCAGCCCACCACACCCACAGAGCAGCATCTGCCAGGAGGTCAGCTGCTCCGGTGGGTCATTCTGAAGTACAAAGTAAGATATCAAATAAATGTTTAATGTCACTGGTGTAGGTTTTTGTTATGAACTTTCCTGGGGAACTCTTCCTGTGAATTCAATAGATCAAAGAGCAGGTACTCAATTAATTGTTGTAAATTTCCTAGCAAAATTGTTTGGTGTTCAATTGCGACATTAGTATTTAATAGCACCTCTTCTTTCTTGTTAACTCCTAATATTGTTTACATGCTTTTGATTGGCTATTTACCATATCCAGCTAGGATAAGAAAAGTAAACATGAAAAATACACGTACAACCTATACAGTAAAAAAAAGAAAAAAAAAAAAAAAGATAGATAAAAGGATACTGAACAGAAAACAAGCAGAAGAATGAAAACTAACTCCCTATGAATAATTATGACTGATTGTATTCTGCACTCCTTCAAATTTATTAGATAAAAATGTAATCTAGAACACTGAGAGCCCCATGATATTAACATTAATGTTTCCTTAGAGCCATTCATTGTTTACTACATGAAATAGTAGGGCTTTGCAAAGTCATATGCTATACAAAAAAATTGTATACAGTAACTCTCCAGTTTTGTACTACCCCTGCAGGGTAGATATTGTTGTAATCTTGGTGGTGTTACTGCAGTAAAGTAGTTTAAGAGCAAAATCTCTTAAAATAGCTCATTTAAGCTTACTCTGCCTGGAAAGCAGAGTGTACAGTGCTTGCATTTCTTTTACACTGTCTGTCTCCAGGATGCTACTTATTTTCACTCGGTCTATTTCAGGGTACTTTTCAAACACTTTTGAAACACATTTACACTTAAATACCTAACTGCACAGGCAAAATCATCATACTTCAATACAGTCAGATTTGTATCTGATAGATATCAGCTAGAAATAATCTGTATCTAATGTCTGTCAAAGGGGTTGAAAAAATCTGGGTATTTTTTGGCTAGGATGAGTATCTAGGTGAGATTTAAGTTATCAAGGCAAGATGCAAAACTCATTGAAGTCAATGGATATCTTCCCAGTCAACGTTACACCAGTCCCAGTGAAACGGTTCATCTCAGGATGGGCTTGAGGAAATACTGACAAGTTGTTGAAGAAATGGTGACGAGAGGGAGGGCTGAGAGAGGAGTACCACGGAGGTAGCTGGGTCAGACATTTCAGAGGTGGAAATTAATAGAAGGGGAGCAGCAGTGCTTGAAGGCACATGCTGCTATACATACAACGTAGCATATATTATTTTGAGTGATGTTCAATGCCTCAGTTTAATAGGGTGGATAACAAAGGCAGAAAGTTAGGATTTAAAATCAAACTGCTGTTGGTTACATAAAGAAACTAATCTTTAATATGTCCTGGTAGCAATGAGTGATTTTTCTGTGTCTCAGGACTAGAATCATTGCTTTGCTAAAGGATATGGTATCATGACATTGTGATAAGTGGTTTATGAACATGTTCTTGTTTGAAATAAATATAGAGAGCTAACAGACTTTTCAACAGTTGCTCATTGAGATTTACTGTAAATATTAAATGTTGTGCGTATACTCAAAAATACTCAAGACTGAAAATATTTAGTGTTTTACAGATCACTTTAGTAAGTGATATAAACTGATAATCTGTCACTGTGAATAATGAACAAAGTAATTCCAGATTTGAAAATGTTTCCTTGAATGGCAGTAGGAAAAACCTGTAGCAATCAAGAACAGAAAGATTTTTGTATGTGAATTTGACTATTAAAACATTAATGACAGCAAAAATGAAAGCTGTCACCTTGGTTTGAGAAAATGCAGGTCTGCATGTGTTAACTGGCAAAATCATCAAAACAAGATCTGCTATTTTGTGAAATAAGCTTAAGAACCCCTCGAATAACCTTACCATAGATATTTCCCTGCATCTTGTATCTAATTGGAAAGAAGAAATCATTTTTCCTTTCATCATAGGCTAAACTTTTATTCAGGAATGGCTTTTAAAAGGTTACTTTTTTCAATGAAAAATAGGTAATTGTGTTATAATAAATTTTCTGAATTTCTATACTAATCAGTTTTGAAGTTTCAACAATATTTGTCTTTAATTATATGTTCAATTGTAAATAATAGAGAACAGACGCTCATGGAATTTTGGTGGCTTTTATATGCCAGAGCCACATGTACATGGACAAAAAAATAATGGTTTTTTTGTGTGACAAAGCGATTCAAATTTTTATCTGAAAATTTTGTGGAAGGTAACAAAATATAAATAAACTCTACCGTAACTTGTTTTTACAAAAGCTGCTGGGTACTATTTTGCATGATTAAACACAGTATGACTAAAAGACTTTCTTAAAGAGCAGTTACTTTCATTTGGACAAGAAAACAAATTGAAAATCAACTTTATTAGGAATTATTTCTAAGGAAACTACATGAGATGTAAGACAAGTTATATTTTATGCTCTCTTGTTTTTAATTCTCAAAGATGAGTTTTGCTCACATAGAGGAAAAATACCACAGAAACTAATATCTTAAAATTTCTTTTGACTTAGAAAAAAATGACGAAGAGAATACTGCGGCAGAAGATAAAGACATAGAACAGCCTTCCAGTAACCAAAGTATACAACCAGAGATACAAGACCAGTCTGTCTGGGGAAATTGCACTGATGGTGACCTCATCAGAAGTAAGTATTTCCAGAACAAATTGCTGCCATTTAGGCTTGCTTTCGTTTTGTAACGGGATAGTGCCTGTTGACTCAGTTAAATGTGTGTCAAATGCAATTGTGTTGCAACTATAATGCGTGTCTACGGACTTTATTTCCCAGAATGACTCCTGTCAGCATGCATAAGCAATGAGTACAAAGAAAGGTGTGATTTGAGTGGTGTAGTATAATATGGACCTCTGTAGCATCTACGTTTTAAAGCCTTAATGTTATATTCTTCGCTTATCATTCATAATGGGATCCGTATATTTAGTACGCACATGAGCTGCAGTATGCAACTGTGCTAGATGTCATTGCCCTTAATTTCTCAGGCTGTACATTTAAGTGGCAGAGTAAATTATGCTGAGAGTAGTTGCATCCAGATGCACTGCGTACTGGTCAGGTGTAAGTTTATAAGAGTTTGGAATCCTGAAGTAGTTACTCCTTTCAAAACTAGAAGAATGCTGTTAAGACAAGGTTTTAGGCCTATGCTATGGAACTGCAAGTTTTTTAATTAGTTTTTACAAGTCCACATTCCAAGTGTATGTCTTGGATGCTTTAAAACATAAAAAGGTATGCAAGACTATTCTCATTTTTCTGCCTTGAACTGAAGATCATATGCTGTCCAAAAGATCATCCACAATTGTACCCTCCTGAGGCGAAAATATTTCTGTCAACTGCCAGAGCTAATACTACTTTAAAATTCTGTGAATGCTTGAACACTAGTTGCTCAAGGGAGGGGCAGCATGAGAAACTTCTCTAATTACACAGTATATTCAAAAAGCAAATGGACTACATGCAGAGTGGTGCTGCAGCTCTCAGATCGTTGTCTGACCACACACTTCAGGGTCAGTCTATCTTTACACTGCACATGTACTACACTGTACACAGTTGGGTAAATTCATATTTCTGAACCAGCTGTTGTCGTAACTGGTGATTTTTCTCTGGAGTTATCTGGTTTTTTTTCAGGGATTTTGTTTGTTTGTTTGGTTTTTTTAAAATCTTATCTATACAACCAACTTCTCCTGAACTTTGTCTTAGCATTTGAAGTTCTTTTCAAATCTTAGTTAATCCTTTTTTTGAAATAATAAATCCCAGTAAATACTTACACCCTTAATGTATTGAATAGTTATATAGATCCTTTACAGGAAACTTGGCTTTAGCATGTCAGATATTTATCTCACAATTTAAAAATAATTCTTAAAGGGCTATAAAGAGGGAGAATTGTCCTGCACAGTCTGAGAGTTTACTTAATCCCAAAAGATTATTATTTTGGACCTAACTGTCACTAGACAAGTAATTGCTTTGTGCTTGTGTTGAGGACATGGGAAGGTGCCTATGACATCTGCTGCTTTTGGAGTGGCCTCCTTCTCATTCCCTCTTGCTAGAGGCTTCCTTATCCCAGACGTGTGGAAACACAGATTTATTTCGTAGCATTTAGTAGCATGCTTGAAGTACAGAGGAAAGGACCAAGGACAGTACAGTGGTACTGTGCTTCCTCTAATCTGCTAACCACAAGGACATACTGTAGTGGCTGCACTGGGAAGTGGGAGAGGAAAAGATAAATTGCAGCAGATTGTGCAAGTCCCTGGTAAAGTGATTTGACAGTTATATGCAGGTATATGTCTCTGTGATGGGAGGGTTATCTGCTGCTGGGTTAAAAAAGTAACACGAAAAAGGATAAACGGGATAAAGTTCGTGGGGATAATGTACTATTCCAGCGTGCATAACTGTGCTTCTCCTGGAGTCACTAGTAGTTTTACCTTTGACTTTGTGAAAAGCAAGTTTAGGTGAAATCTGGAAGTTTCTAAAACTCCTAGTCTTAATAATGGAGTTTTGTGTAGTATGGCTTTATGAGACATGTTTGAGTAGCTGCTATGGTGCAATCCCCTCTTTGTTTCAAATTCAAGATTTTTTTTAACCTTTGATATTAAAGTCCTCTAGATGGAAGAAACAAAAATGATGAAATTAAAGCAGCTTCTTTTTTCTGCTTTTTTTGGGCTCTGGCTATGAGTAGGAAAGCCTGTTCTACATTAAAAA